>LUCG01017428.1:0-10011 GCA_001633085.1 Carthamus tinctorius | reverse complement strand
ACTGCACGCGAGTTGCCACGTCACTGCCAAAGAGGTCATTATTAAGTATATACATTATACATGTAGAATACTCACGCAACACTTGAACCCATGACCTCCAGAGGGAGGCTAGGCTTTACAAGTAACCTGGATACCGCAGGGCCAATGACCCTTTGGTCAAAATTAAAAGGACATACATAAGCTCTTTGATGCAACAGTGAAACTTACTTAAAGCACGGTTCTTTCTACGGCCACCAGATGATAAAGAAACAGAAGATGGCACGATGGATACAGGGCTGCAGGTGTAGCCTTGATTGGGACCCAGTAGGGAGAAATTCTTGGGCAGGCTGACCGTTCTAAACGTATTGCCCGAGTTCCCAACACTCAACTGAAATGCCGCAAGTGCACTAGCGGGATCTTGGCCCAATGACGTTAGAATACCACCCTTGCAGCAGTTTGGGAACTGCTGGTTGTATGGTGCCCCCGGATGCATGTCAATGATTCTGGGATTCTTCTCACAAGAATGAGGAATATCGCTCGGAAATTCCTTGCATTCTCCCTGATCAGCCGCTTGAGCTCCCACCATCGACCAGATTATTTCCTTTTTCGCCCATGTCCATCCCAAGGTCCAACCAGGACTTGTGATCTGTCGATACATTTGATAGTTGTTCATCTTCACCACAGCCTGCATATCGCTTATCTCAGGTAATTAACCATCACAATTTACTTTAAAACCACAATTTTTTTTTACAATTTTACTTACAACATAGCCATCTGGAGTCCAAGAAACAACATCCCAAGTAATGGTTATGTTTGCCGTTGGATCAAAGAGATCATATGCCACCACAACTACAACAAACATAAGAAGTTAGTTTCTTTAAACAAGCAATGTGTTGGAATGTTTCTGATTTCACATCAAAAGAATCATCAAGTTCTAACCTGCACAATAGCATAACACATAAATGATAACATCTGGTCTTAATGGGAATATAAATCTGCTCAAAACCATGATTTTCTTACAAAATAGATGAACAAAAGTTCATGTATGTATATTGATGGTTGTGCTCATGTTTCAAGTTTTATATTCTTACCGTCTGTAATATAGACATTCGTCTTGAAGTAGCAGTCTCAAGTGCATTCGGTACCGACACATAAATGCTCCCAAATCAGATAAAATAAAAGACAGATTTAAGAATCATTCCGATAAAAGTGATAAGATACCGAATCCAATCAATATAATACAGAAGTTGAAGTACAAATTAAAAGTACATGACAAAGATTGGTCCAAATATGTATGAGGTGGATGTTAATATTATGAAATTGGGGTTGACCTTGATGAAAAAGTTAACTATATTAATGTTGACTTAATCTTTAAGAATCATCACTGACATGTGGACAAGTTTATGTCCAACAGGCTATAGACAGCCATGGCATCAGCCATGAGGTAATCCTTGTAATTTTATCTTATGAATGTAGCTTATGACAATTGGGGATCTTTATTACATTTGCGTTTTCATAACACATATATTAATCTTATAATCAAAACAATTCTTATATCAAATATCTAGCATCTAACATTCTAATGTAATGTATTACAAGGAGACTGTAAGGCAATTGGCAAACAACCAAAAGGCATATAACAAAGAATTTAACTTTTTCCTAAAAAAATGTACCCAAATTGTCACTTTTTACTATTGTATGTATTGAATTTCAAAATCTACCATTTAAGTGTACTAGAGCTCTAAAACCTACCAAATAATGTACAAATTTATCTTTTCATCCAGTAGCCGATATTTTTAATGGGTTTGGAGTTGGGTTTTTTATGAATTTGAAAACCCAGTAAGGAATTTCTGTTTTATCGAGTTTAAGGCATCGTTTGGTAAAAATAAGTTAGCTTATAAGTTNCTTATAAGTTAACTTATAAGCTAGCTTTTTGAAAAACTACTCTCACTAACCTTTTGGTGACTTACGTGACTTTTTATTTTTTATTCCAAATATACCCTTGCTAAGTTTTATACTACTAATTTTCAAACATGTCTTTTTTTGTCTTTTTACAGTCATAAGCTACCTTATCAGCTAGTTTTTGCCAAACGTAACTTATTCATCAGCTACCTTATCAGTCATAAGTTAACTTAATTATCAGCTAGTTTGCCAAACATAGCCTAATTCAAACCATTATTTGGTAGGTTTTAGAAATCTGGGACACTAAGGCTGTGTTTGGCGAGCTAACTAGCTTAGGAATAAATTATGTTTGGCAAAAACTAGCATATGAGTATGTAAGTAAAATGACCAAAAAGCCTATCTAGGCATACAATAATTAATATTAATAAAGATATAATCGGAAAAAACTACAAAAAGCTCTTGAAACGCTACTCCAGCTAGCGTTTCAATAAGCTAGCTTATGGTCCATCCGAACATGTATTAGCTTATAAGCTAGCTTATTTTTGCCAAACAAAGCTTAAATAGTAGCAAAAAATGACAGCTTAGATATATTTTCAGGATCTAAACCTTATTCGAAAGTATAAACAAGCAGGTACCAAATGATCCCCTTTGTTTACGAAGGATCTGTAACCCTTGCACCACCACCGTCTTGGGGAATCCATGGTATTGATATCTGGTTTAATCACTAATTTCAAAGGTAACCGAAAATCTGTTGCATTCACATTCTCCCTATTACCAATCTCCATGGCCGTTGCTCTAGATCCGCCATCACCGTCGTTCCTCCACCACTACCACTACCACCACCAGCAGCAGCTGCTACTTTATCGAAGTAGTTGAGAGGTAATAGCAGAAACATGATCTTCCAATAATGGCGACGAAGAAGTGGATCAAAGACCTAGATCAGCCAAATTAAGCAACTCCTAATATTGATGGCGGATAATTATTACTACCACCTCCGTCCAAAATTATTGTCCAGTTTCGACTATTGAAAGTCATTTTTGTTCGTGGTGTATAATACTAGATGCAACGTATATGAATAGATTGTGTTTTTAATGTATTTTCATTGGTATAATTTTCATCAAGTATTATATAACACAAACAAAAATATCGAAGGTCAAAGTCGAAAAAGAAAGACTTTCGAAAGTCAAAACTGGACAATAATTTAGGGATGGAGGGAGTATTTAATTATTCACCTTGCTGAATAATTGATGAGCATTAACCTTCGGTATTCAGTCCGAGCATGGATACCGGAGGCATGTCGTGCATTCAGCTCTCCTTTTGTTATTCGGTCCGAGCATGGACAAGCGTCATGCATCCAGCTGTTCTTTTGTTATTCATTCCGAGTATGGACATGTGTCGTGCACAGTGAATGACAAGTTTTCATTTGAACTGGATAATATAATATATAAGAATATATGTTTTATATTTAACGAGTTTGTGATAATAAACAATTTAAATTAGATTATAATAAGGAGTTTAGATTGGAGAATTGAACGGAATATAACTTCTTTCGATCGAATTCGTTCAGTTTTTTCGCTCATGTACACTCCGAGTGAGTTTGTACTTTAAAATATTTGAATATAAGTTTCTATTTTTAGAATTTTAAAAGAAACCTAGTAATTATTAGGTTGTTACGTTATCACCATCAGCCTTATCAGATGTATTTAAATAAATTTATTTTAAGTTAAATCGATGTAACTGAAACATTAAAAATACAAAAGTTGATATCTATATATAATAAAAGAGTAACTGGATGTCACATGTCGTGCTCTGGTGAGCCGATTTCAGGTTTTTCCCGCCTAAACATGTATCTAGACACTTTTATGTTATCAATTCATTTATGCTTACGTGTCATTAGTTGACACATGTCATGCCATGTCATTTTAACAATAATTTCTACAAAATTATCTATTAAATATAACAAACTTTATCATTATCTTAATATTTAACTTTCATCTCAATTTAAATTATAGAGGATAAATATCTCATTTTAAATATAAGAAAATATAAAATAAAATCAAGATAATCCTTGAGTTTTAACATAATATTTAATTAAATAATTTTAAGTAAATTAAATTATAGTAAAGAATTTAAGTTATAGTGGATAGATCTCATTTTAAATATAAAAAATTACAAAATATAATCATGATAATCATAGAATTTTAACATAATACTTAATTAATATAATCATGATTTAATACATATTATTTAATTTATTTATTTTTTTGGATAAGGTTCACCTGAGTTTGACCAGACTACATCCTTGTAATTTTTACCGAGAGCTAAAGCATGCTCCCCTGGGATTAATACTCAGTGGCCCCTGGTTGCCCACCCCCATATTATTTAATATTAATACTACAAGTTAGAACGATTATAATAATACTATTAAATGTAAATTTAATTATAGTAAACAATTTAAATTAAACAAATCATATTTGTAATATTAGTTTTCTGGTATGATTTTTTTTTGATAAATTACCCCGTGTATTACACGGGATCAAACCTAGTTTATATAATATACAAATATTGAAATAACAGAAGACATTTATTTAGCAAAGAAGTGAGGCATTAATTATTCATATAGAATCACCCCCCACCTCAAATTAATTGCCAAGTCTTCTCAAACATTTAGTTTTCAGTACCTAACATTTGTTAATTTTAATAAATATCATGCATAAACTTAGAAAACTAAGATTTAATTCATCATATTTGTTATTTTACAACAATTTTGACCGCTCTGTTAAATAGCCATTAACTTTTTCCGTTAAATTATTTAGATTAGGAGCATTATAGTTAATTTACCATGTTCTCTTATTTTTTTTAATTAAAAGGGTAAATTACATATTTGGTCCCTGTGGTTTACTCTTTATTGCATTGTTGGTCCCTCTTTCGAAATAATTATGGATTTGGTCCTTATGGTTTACACTTTCTTGCACCGTTGGTCCCTGTGGTTTACACTGTATTGCACTGTTGGTCCCTGTGGTTTACACTATATTGCACTATTGGTCCCTATGCTTAACAGACTGAAAGTTAGAGACAGGGACCAATAGTGCAAGAAAAATGTAAACCACAGGGACCAAATCCATAATTATTTTGAAAGAGGGACCAACAGTGCATTAAAGAGTAAACCACAGGGACCAAATATGTAATTTACCCTAATTAAAAACATATGCATACCCCCTTCCTTTTCATTCTTTTTTGATCACTTCTCTCGCTTCCCTTTTCTTTGACCATCCTTTGCTCTTTAAATCCTAACCCAAAAATGCAAATCTAGGAAGCACTACTTGAATATAATTTGTGATCGGATCCCCTTTAATTTGCATGGTACACATTGGTGTACTTACAGTCGTATTTATTGTATATTGCTTTTATCAACAGATCCACAAATGAAAACACAATGATGAGATAAGGAAGACGAATTTGGGTGGAGACTGGCCAAAGATTGGGTTTTCGTTCTTACTTAGGACCAACGATGGAGTAGACACGAAGGGGTGGTGCAAAAACTCGTGAGAGGTAGAGGCAACGTTCAATGATGAGGGAATGGGGTTCACATTGCACACCAAAACAAAGCCGATACATCTATCCCAACTGTTACTACTGAATAGCTTTGCTTCTTGGTTCCTTGTGGCGATTACCATCAATTGAGCATGGAAATAGAGAACATGGCTAGGTGGTGCAATCGTCAACTGTCAAAGAAATGGGGATCGATGGTAGGGATCACAATGAATCGAAAGGGGAGGGGGTTAACGGTATGCATATATGTTTTTGCTTTTTTAATGAAATACAAGGGAAAAATTGGTAAATTGACCATGATGGTTCTTTATTTAAATGAATTTAACGGTTTCTAAATAGAGGGATCAAAACCGTCATGAAAAGATAAACGTGAGAGACCGATTTCGAAATTTTAAAATCTAGAAACGATTCGTTAAAATTGACATACGTTAAGAACCAAAGTCGAAGTTTACTTTTACTTTTATAATATAAAGTATGTATAAAAGTACAATAAAATAATATAAACTGTTTTATTTTCATCTAAGCATCCTCCTATATTTACATAAACAACCTTACAGTTACTTCTTGTGCCCCTGCCCTAACCCCTAACTTTACATGTCGAAATTCGATCGAAACTAACCGAAGAATCGAAATTTGATCGAAACTAACCGACGAATCGAAATTTGATCGAAAAAAACCGACGAATTTTATTGTCGAAATTTGATCGAAACTAACCGACGAATTTTATTCATAGTAGGTGAGCTAGACCTTAGTATCATCAACAAACAATGATCATCTAGTTAAAACGACTACAAATATACATGACCAACTTCTTCAAGATTTCCACCATCCATCGATCGCTGACCATATCTCGATTTTGCAGTCAGAAACCGACGATCACGATCACAAGGGTTTCCGATCCCATGGCTTTTAATTAAGTAATTCTGAGGCCAACGGAAACACCGTTCACATGCTTCATTTGCGACCTTCTCTTTTGATGATCCTCCACCCTTTGAAGCTGTGACGATAGTTGCAACAAATCAATCGTACACCCTTCATCCGGAAATACCAAATCGTCACACTCGATGCCTTTCGATCCAAACTTCACCAAACCATCCTCGTACCCAACCATCGGGTCCATATCTTGCTCATCCAACGGTCCAGAATCTTGATAACTATGGCTGCCCGGAAACATGTTTGCGGTCATGATTAATCTTGACGAATTACAAGTACTCCGAGATTGGTCAGGTGACAGAAGAGAGAGAGCACACTCGGAACTCGAAGCTATTCCTGATAGCCCGATTGGTGCATTGTTAACGATGCCATCAAATCTAGGATTTGTTTCAAAGTTATACGGAGAAAAGGATTTTGAATGAAGTTGTTCATCGGTAACACAACTAATTGACAGATCCTGAGCCATTTTCTCTTCAAGATTCGCTCCCCAACTTCCGTACGTCTCGTGTTTCGGGCCATACGGACTATGAAGGCGGTCGGGGATCTGAAAAGACGATATTGCCCTTGTAGATCCCTTAGATTCTTTACCTGTTTCAGTTGAAAATTTGAAATCACTAGGATGACACATGTGAGATACCCTCAAAGATTATGTAACAAGTGATGTCAAACTTTCAAGATTTTCAAAGATGCCATCTTTTCATTTGAGTAACCCACTTGGATCCAAAGCTAAAATTACATATTTGCCCATTTTGTAATTATTGATGGTATTGATTTTGGTCCACAAGATTGATTTAGTCCATCTTTTAATTTATCAAGTACACTAATAGATGATCTTGAAAGTGTAAATGAATTACAGGGATATGAAAGTGTAAATGAGTTAGATAGTCTAACTTAGTAGCTTGGGAAGTGATATCACATATATGAACTTAATTTTCTCTTAAGATCAATTATGAAGTCAATGATGAGATATAACTATGAATATGCAATAAACATTAAACAAGATTATTCGAATTAATCGATGAAATAAATACGTTAATATAAGTACCTTTGACACCGATATCATACGATGGAAGCAATCTACCATATCGTTCAGAGAGAATGCCCGCATGAGGTTTCCTTCGCCGCTCGTTATGGCCAGCAAGACGTTTTCGACAACTCCTCTTGCCGTCATCGAATTCGCGCAACAAATGAAACCTGAATCCATCATGTACAACATGAACTTATAGTAAACATTAGATAGTGGCCTTTTTTTTTCCTACACAAAAACCCACTTAAATCAAGACAAAAATCAACCAAGTTTTTCAAGAACTTAGCAACTATACCAACCTGCTGCATTGCTGACAAAATCTTTGTTCAATGCCATTCACAATGACTTTAGAAGTCTTTGAATGAGCCTCACAAACTTTATGCCTTCTATGGTAATTCTTAGAACTACTGAGGTTTTTATTGCAGCCATAAACTTTGCAAAATGGTATCGAAGAACCGAAACCAGCTTCTCGTGGTCGCTTGGAGGGCGTAGAAACTTGTGATGAGATCGAATTGTGGGCAATCTTGGAAGGATTGAAAATATGAACTTCTTTTGGATCAATAAGTCTACCTAACTTAAGATCAAATACTCCACACTCTCTAGAGTTAGAAGATTCTTCAAGCTTAGAACTAGAATCAATTTCTTCAGAAAATGAATTCTGAGAAGCAGCCATTGGTGGATTGAACAAAGGATTTTTCATCAATGGAGGAAAACCCATGTCCCCAAAGACTTGATTGTGATTGTTGATTTCATCTGGGAACAAACCCATGTTGTTTGCAAAGACAAAAGGGGGTTTGACTTCCCATCCCATTCCCATTGACCCAATTTGATCTTTATCAAATGCATCAGAAGTTGAGAGAGATTCATCAGATGTAAAATCTTTGCCCACAGAACTAAAGCTCCAAGAATCCATTTTTTTAAAAAGAAAATTGCATAAAAATGTGAAGAAAGATGGCAACTAATTCAAGAAAACTAAAGATCTTCAAAAACCCATCTCAAATTGAGATTAATAAAAGCTATGGAAGGGAATTGTAGTCAAGAAACTACAAAGACAACATGTGACAAATCTTGATTTCTTGAAAACCCCATTCTTTAGAAAAATGCATACAAATGTAAAGAAATATAGCAAATAATTCTAGAAAATAAAAAATTCAAAAACCAATCTCAAGTTGAAATCAATAAAAGCTTTGAAAGGGAAGTGTAATCAAGAAACTACAAAGACAAAGAACCATGTGACAAAATCTTGATTTCTTGAAAACCTCATTCTTTAGGGAAATGCATAAAAATGTAAAGAAAGATAGCAAACTAATTCAAGAAAACCAAATATTTCAAAGACCCATCTCAATTTGACACTTATAGAAGCTTTGAAAGGGAATTGCAATCAAGAAACTACAAAGACAAAGAATCATGTGGCAAATCTTGATTTCTTGAAAAACTTCAAAAACCCATCTCAAACTGAACCCAATTCAGAAAATAAGCTGTAAAGGTAAAAAAAAAAGGCTTGAAAGGAGATTGCAATCAAGAAACAATGATGGAAGTAGATAAGATGAAGCATATGCTTCAATAATGGGAACACAAAAGCAAATAAGAAGGGAAAAGAGCACTAAAGCCAGCTCAAGTGAGTGATAAAGTGATTCATTGAGTGATGAAAAGGAAACTGAAAGCCAAAAGCCCAAATGGGAGCAAAGTACTAAAAGGGAGGTATAACAACAATAAACAAGTATTAAAGATTTAAGAGATGAGAAATGGAGTTGAAGGATGGTTTGTGAAGGGGGATGGTGTGACATTTATGAATTGAAAAAGGAAGTACAAACTAAGAAGATTGGATTTTGCATCTTGAACTCCATTGAAGGGTTTTGTGGTTGAGTGTGAAGGATAGAAATTGGTGGGGTGGGGGGTGGGTTGTTTTAATGATGGTGAAGTTGATGGAAGTGATATTGATAGATAGGAAATAAAGACCATTTTGCGCGTTTTTTGCTCATGGATGAGCTTTTTTGAGAGAAAAAGGAGAATTGGTCACTAGGAAAGGAAGCCACTTGTTGTGTGGGGGAGAAATGCAAGAAAACAAAAAAGAAAGAAAAAGGTGAATATATAACAACACTCAAATTGATTGTTACCATGATTAGGCTATTAGTAGCCTAGCCCATCGAGCCCTCAGCCCACTCTATCATATCAGCGTCACATCAGCTTTACTATAAATCTACTATAAGCCTTCACAAGCCTATTCTGTCAAGTATCATAACTCATCAAAACGAATACCCAATACATANAGATAAAGATAGAGAAAAAGGAGTAAGAGAGAGAGAGAGAGAGCATGAGCTGCGGCTTCATCGGTGTGGAGAAACCGAGTCCCCCAGCCCGCCCGGAACCCGCTGAGGTCGTACCCCAGCCCGCTCGAGCCCGTCGAGGCAAATAGTCAGAGCCGAGTGAGACGCTACGCATAGCCTTAGTGTTATATATTTTGATGAATTTGGTTTTTATTTTTGTTGATTTATACGAAATGATCTTATTTGAAAAAATAAATTATAAGTTGTGTTAACAAACTCATCTTTAAGTGTATATATATATATATATAGAGAGAGAGAGAGGGAGGTTCATACGAGAAGCATGTCAATTTA
>LUCG01017336.1:0-11067 GCA_001633085.1 Carthamus tinctorius | reverse complement strand
TATATATAGCCTTATAAATACTCCAAATAGCACTGGATTGAAAATCCACTTTGAGAAAATGCAACAAGTAAATTTGTAATATATTAACAAAAGGGGAGTAGAGCAATGGGAAAAGAGAAAAAAGTGGGAAGTAAGCGTGGGGTAAAAGCCCTAGAAAATGGAGGAAATTAAAGCATGCTGACAGAGACTACACAGACTGTATATTCCTTCTTCCTTTCTGTTTCTGCAGTCCCCACCAAGAAGACGATCAGCTGCACGACCACCCATTAATTATTAATTCTCTTCTCTCTTTACCATAAAAAGGTTTCTCCCTTTTTTATCTTTCTCTCTATCCCCTCATCCCATGTATATATATGTATATATGTATAGGGGTGGGTTCAAACGTGAACCACTTTTTGGTTGTGAACGTGAGGACAACCGAGAGCGCGACACGTGGCGGATGNCGCGCTCTCGGCTATCCTCACGTTCACAACCAAAAAGTGGTTCACATTTGAACTTTCCTCTATATGTATAATTATATATATACCATTTTCAATATATATACCTACTCCATCATAAACCAACAAATATATGGGTTGGGTTCATTGAAAAATTGTAGAAAAATATAGAAAAGAATAGATGGACATTTTGCTGATTTTTTTTATTTGAATGGTATGTATATATGTATATAATTAAATAGTTTGTAAGCAATCTGTTATGTGTATAAAAATGCATGTGCATTAAAATCCAAAAACAACTTCAGTTACTTGTATGTATATGTAATTATCGGTCAGATGGACGGGTTACTAGAGGGTTTCTCAGTTTCTTTATGGGGTTTTCCTCAAAACCTCGCAGACATAGAGATATGCATATGCGTATGGTGAATATGTTCTTTGGTTTCTATTTACGTGTTGATGTTATGCATATATGCGTATTGGAGGAATTAGTTAAAAATTATTTGCATATACATTTGCATATTGTATAGATGAATGGTTTTAAGATTTTTTTTGTCTAGTAGAGGCACCTTAAAGGTAGATTAAAGGTCTATAAAGTTGATAGATGTGTTTGTTTTTTTGGAAGGCATAGCGGAATCGAACCAATGAACGACTACCACGAACATACACATGCACGCCTTCCCACGGTATCGGGCATCCAAGGGCACCCCACAAATCCACCGTTGTCCCGGCCCAGCTTACGTTGGACCTAGAGCCCAGCCACAATCTTTGACTGGGTTGGGGGCCGACCCAGTCTATGACTGGACCAGTCCAAGAGCTAACGAGACACTAGAAAACAGGAGAATTCAAGTGTGTCAAAGTAAATCTAAAGGATTACAATGCTAATTCTCCAAAGTGACAGCCTCCTTCCTTCTAGATCTATTTTTATCCCACAGAAAAGAGGTCGAAATTACCTGGACGCAATAATACTAGACGGGGACCCTTTGTTGTTGAGGATGAGTGAGTTTCGATGTTGACTCCCCTTATATTCGAACCCCGATAAACTAGATACTCCTTATGCCCTCAATCTTTATGAGTTATTTGATTGATTTCTAGAAACTTTTTTAGTTGATTTTCAATTACTCCTTTTGATTGATGGGGGAACAAACAAAATATTAATTTGTTTGGTTTAAGGTACCTAAAAATTTAACCTAGGAAAAAGAGAGAGAACTTTTATAAATGATTACGAGTTACTTAGTTTAGAGAGAGGAAGAATCAATGGAAAAGTTAGTGTGTTTCGTGGACGAAATTTTTTCCGTTTTTAAGAATTTTTTTCAAGTGAAAATTTAGAAAACACGTTTGGTTTATTCAGTTTTTGAAAAATAAATTTATTTTGTTTTCTAACTTCTACGTAAATTAGAAAATCTATTTTATTAGTTTTCCAAAATTTTCTAAACGAGTTTTCTAATTTTCCAAAATGAAAAATGAAAACTTCACAATTTCAAACAAATGCATTTTCTAAAATTTTCTTAGGAAACTGAAAATGAAAACTCAATTCCATTTTCTGAAAACGTTTTCTACGAAAATGAAAACAATTTTCCACAACCAAACGCACCCTAAACATTTTAAAAGATTAGACACGGAGTTTTCATTTTCCATTTTAGAAAATTAGAAAACGCATCTAGGAAATTTTGGGAAACTACTAAAATCAGTTTTCTAATTTACGTAAAAGTTAGAAAACAGAAAATTTTCATTTTCTTTGAAATTTTTTGAAAGCTGAATGAACCAAACGCATTCTTGAAATTTGCATTTTCCTTGAAAAACTGGAAAAAAAAAATTCACAGCCAAACGCACCACTAATGTGTGTTTGGTTGTGGAAAATTGTTTTTATTTTCATACCAAACGCACATTTAGGCTATGTTTGGCAAACTCGCTGATAAGGTAGCTTATGACAGATAAGGTAGCTGAAGAATAAGTTACGTTTGACAAAAACTAGCTGATAAGGTAGCTTATGACTGTAAAAGGACAAAAAAAGACATGTTTGAAAAATAGCAGTGTAAAACTTAGCAAATGTATATTTGAAATAAAAAAATAAAAGTCTCATAAGTCACCAAAAGGTTGGTGAGAGTAGCTTTTCAAAAAGCTAGCTTATGGTTCATTCAAATATGTATCTGACTTATAAGATGACTTGTAAGCTAACTTATTTTAACCAAACGATGCCTTAACTTCTCGTTTAAACATGTCCCATATATATATATATATATAATATGTATATGTGTGTGGAGAAGGAGAAGGAGAAAGAAAAAGATGGTGTTTTAAATCGTTAGAAAGACATAGTTGACTGAAGAAGTACTTTTAGTTACTGTTAAATTCCCACTGGGCAAGTGAAATCTTCTTTTTTTTGCTCTTTATGAAATCAATTCACATTGGATAAAGTTCACATTTGAGGAATAAAAGTTTTACTATTCATATGTTTATTTATCATTGTTGGCTAATGCTCAATTACGAAATTCAACGTCTATCGTGATCTCAGTTAAAATTAATATATTCCAAGTTAACAAATAAGTCTTAACTAAACTCTTATTATATTACTTAGATTCAGGTGAGATCATACGGTTTTTGTGAGAGCGGTGAGACCAACATTTTTTACATAGAACTTCACAGCAAAATACTGTGAAGGTTTAGAAAAATCGAACATTCATCGTAAAAACACTGTAAATGTTACGTTCACGGTGTTTTTTGATGTGAAGGTTCGATTTTTTTTTACTTTCACAACATTTTTACTGTGAAGGTTCGAATTATTTATTTGTTAGGTTTAAATTATTAAGGATATCTACTAATTTTCACGAGTGAATTGGTTCACTACTAAAGAATTATGTAATACCTCCGGCCGTTACCGACTGCTAAAGGCAGTCGGAAAATTCCGACTGTTTTCTGATAGTTTACTGACTATTTCTTTTTTATTTTATTTTTTAATTAGTAGTCGGAAAATTGTCAGAAAATCGTCACTAAATTGTTGGTAATGAAATATTTGGAAAAAGATGTCGAGAAAAACCGTCGGTAATAATTACCGACCAACTTTTTAGCGACGTTCGTTTCGTCGGAAAACCGTCGATAATACCTATTCCCCTCTACTCTTGAATTGTATGCAAATTAAAATATGTTTCAACTTTAACATAAAAAAACTTGATACAGGCTCTATAAAAACCAAGCAACCACATAAAATTTAAAGAAACTCGGTATATATCAACAAGGCATCTAGAAAAAACATTTCGATTTGAAATGAGTTAGGTACAAATCACACTACATTGTGCTGGATTTTGCGATACATACGGTTTGAAAAATATGCGTTACGGTTTGCTGTTTGAGAAAATGTACATCAAATAAATCAAAACTTAAACAAGATTTAATTGATTAAATGACACCCAAGAGTATTAAAAAGTCCTTTTTTCCATAAAACCTTCCTCATATACCCTACATATCTAACAGCTTTTGAATGTTTAATTTGTAGTTTCTCTTTTATTTTTGATGAAATAATTAATTATTATTTGAATAATCAGAATTTTGCATGTATACTTTAACAAATTGGTAATTTGCAATAATGTTGTCGCAAAAGTGTTATTCTTAGATTATATTAGAATTTAAATATTGAAGTATATAAATTGCCAACTCATGTGGACGACTATTCTAAAGTATTTTTATGGCATTGAGGCTTTAATCATTATGAATGCCTTTTATGTTGAATAAGTTATGCATATCCAAGGGAAAGAGTTCAATTTTAGGTTTGGAAATATCTTTCATTTTTCATATCTAAATTAAGTTGGTATTAGTATTTTTTATTTTTTTTTAATTTTGAAGGTACAAATGTTTTATTTTTATCAACTTAATAGATTATTGTTTTGCCTCCAAATTATTTCAATCCCATATAAGCATTTCCAAATAAGTAAAGTTAAAAAGAAATCATAAAATAATTAATACTCATACACATTATGTTTTTCCACTTCAAAATCTTTGATTAATTAATGATGAAATAAATAAAATTAGATGATAAAACATGAAAGAGGATATATACACTACAAGAAATATAGTCTACAACGACAAAGGCTAAAGTAACGAGTATGAGTCGTTGCTATAGGTATATAATTAAGTTTTTATTCCCACTTAAAGGATTAATTTCAGTTTTTAGTCATGACATGTTGTCACTACAGCCGTAGATTAAAAGCCACAAATTCTCTAGAAGCGACAATCGTAGACTTCTAGAGACGAAGAAATGTTCATCTTTAGCGACGACTTTTGTCGTCACAACAGGTTAGATTTGTTGTATACATCATACAATTTTTTTAGAACAACAAGAATTTAAACAATAGAGTTCTAGAACGTCAAAGTAAATCTAAAGGATTACAATTCTGATTCTCCCAAGTGATGCCGGCCTCCTCCCTTCTAGATCTATTTGTAACCCACATAAAAGAGATTGAAATCACCTCATACGCAATAATCCTAGACGGGGACCCTTTGTTGTTGAAGATGAGTGAAATATATCAGAGAGCGAAACCTCCAAGTGTTCTAAGAGGATAAACTCAAGATGACTGCAAAGCAAACCCCAAGATCTTATCGGGTGAATCACTCTAAGCAATTAATGTTCCTTATCCAGATAAATACTGATTTTTCCAGTACACCTATGAATAACGAACAAATTATACATTAGCTTCTTTTTTTTTCTAATCAAATCTAGAAGGAATCATTAAACTTGCAAAGGGTTTCCGTTAGAAAATCAATCATTTAACATTTTAATTATGATGATTTCAAGTTTGATAATTCAATCAAACAAGAAGGGAAAAAAAAAAAAAAACTTTCCAACGTTTCAAGAGTGTGCCTTTTGTCACTTTCCGAATTCAGTCAAAAGATGACTTTGGTCTTACAATTCCGACAAAAAATCTTTAAACTTTCCCCCCACATCTTGTTCTTTTGCTTTTTTGCCCCTGCCTTTCAACTCTTTTGCTTTGTTCAAACACAAAGTCCAAAGGGTCCACTTTGGTAATTATACCACACCTTCTTCTTCTTCCCTTTGACACCCTTAAATTCACTTATAGCCCCATCACCTCTATTTATACACTACTGCTGAATTGAAACCCTAACTCTCAAATCATATCTTCAAACCCCCACTTTCCTCCCTTAAGTTCTCCAAGTTCATGATGATCATGGATTTTGATCTTCCAAGTTTCTAATCATTGTGTATCGGTATGTTTTCTTTATTTTGATGACGTCGTTTAGTTTTTTGTATATGTTTCACATGCATGATGCATATCTTAGGTTGTGTTTGGCAAAAATAAGCCGGCATATAAGCTAGTACATGTTTCGATGGACCATAAGTTAGCTTATTGAAACGTTAGTCTGAGTATCGTTTCATGAGCTTTTTGTAGTTTTTTTCCAATTATACCCTTATTGATATTAACTATTATATCGCAAGATACCCTTTTTGGTTATTTTACATACTCATAAGCTAGTTTTTGCCAAACATAATTTATTCGTAAGCAAATTTATCAACTACTAGCTAGTTTATTAGTCAACAGCTAGTTTAACAACTATCAGCTAGTTTGCCAAAGACAAGCCTTAGTGTATCAATTCTTATAGTTTGCATAATTAAAGTGTATTTTAAATAATTAATTAATAGATATTAAAAAATAACCCATATTTAATCAATAGATAGAGAAGTTTTCTGATTAATTTTACTTCTTTAATTCACTAGTTTATTTATTAAATTAAATAAATCGTTTATTCCAAACTTGTAAGTTTGTGTAGATTGTCTTTAAAGATAGACTTCCAAGCTAAAATCAATATATTTGCCCTCTATATGTAGGAATAATCACAGGAATAGTGGGGACTCATTTTGGGGAAATAATTTATGATTTTTTTTTAACATCAATTTTATGATTTACTATATACTAGCAAAGTATTATGAATCACTTCACTACAGTGAAGTGATTCTTACTATTCAAGTACCATTTTAGCTAGAAAAGTATTTATATACACAAACACATATATGTATCATATTATTTGTACTTTAAAAAAAATTCATGTTTGGTACTTTGGTATCTAGAAAAGTACAAGCCCTTGTACTTGTGCTAGCGGCTTCGTAGTCTCCCGCGTTTTTTCTTCGACTAAATTGTCGTTCAAAGGAAAAAAATCATATTTGGTACTTCGGTGTCTAGCTTCATCTTTGATAATTTTTATAGATGTTTCGGAAAAATTATAAGAAAATATTGTTTCGATAAATTTAAAAAGCTTAAATTCCAAAACAAAAAGCTAAAATAATTAATCTTCTCATTTTGGCATTTTAACAATGCTATCAAGTTTTTAAACATTTTTATTAAATGACATATCAAATTAAACATACTAATCTAAAATATTAAATTTCAAACACTTCTAACAAACTCCAAAGTTATTCTTTTCTAAAGTTTCAAAATTCTAAACCACAAGGCTGTGACATACATGTTAAGGCATGTGGGGAAAGTGGCTTGTTAACCCTTCTATCCTAGGTTTGAATCCAGACGCTTCCAGATTGTGGCCACTGAGGATTAACTCAGGGCAGCATGCTTTAGCTGTTGGTCAACCTTGTCGAAATTAGTCGGGGCAAAGCCTCGAATACCCTTCAAAGAAAAAAAAAGTTTCAAAATTCTAAAGTTTGGATTATATTCCAAAGGGCATTTAGGGTTTAACCTCAATATCACTTATTGCACATCAATTCAATTCTCCTTTTTATGTAGTAATTAAACTTAATGCATGGCTCACAATCATTGTAGTTTGTGTGCCCTTTGATCACCTTTACTTTAAAAAAAAAATCATCAAATTTTAAATAGATGACGCACTGGATCCAATGACTTCATTTAACATGGTTGTTTTTTTTTCCATTATGATGACAGAAAGTGATTGATCAAAACTGTTGATTCCAGTGGTGGACTCCATCTTTCACCTCTTTCCCAGATTATAAACTTCTGGATTCCGGTTCCGGTTTCGATTCCATTCCAATGGAGAAGACAATAGCAAGAAAAGCACAGAAAATATGCTTCATGTTCTTGTTTTTATCCTTCTTCTCATTGAGTAGTACTTGTGATGGAATAAGTGATTCCAATGAGCTTAAACTACTTTTATCCATCAAAGCCTCCATCAATGATCCTTCCCACTTTCTCTCCAATTGGAAAAACTCTTCTACTTCTTTTTGCAAGTGGAATGGTGTTACATGCAATTCCGATTCCGGTTCCAGGCATGTCACTGGAATTGATCTTTCCGGAAAGAATCTTTCCGGAAGGATCACGGAATCGTTATTCCGGTTCTTGCATGTCGAAAGAATCGATCTTTCCAACAACCAGCTCTCCGGTGGGATTCCGAAAAGCGCGTTTTCGTGTTCTTCGCTTGTTCATCTCAGCCTAAGCAACAACAACTTAACCGGTTCGATTCCAGAAGGTTCCATTCCGAAGCTAGAGAAGTTGGATTTGTCAAACAACTTTCTTTCCGGTGAAATACCGACCGCAATCGGAAGCTTCTTGGCGTTACGATACCTCGATCTCGGAGGAAATGCCTTAATTGGAAAGATCCCAAAATCCATCACAAACCTAACAAGATTACAAGATTTGACCTTGGCATCAAACCAACTTGTGGGTGGAATTCCATCAGAATTAGGGTTTATGAAAAGCTTGAAATTTATCTACTTGGGATACAACAATCTTTCCGGTGGAATCCCGTTTTCCATCGGCGAGTTAACTTTCTTGAATCACCTCAATCTTGCTTTCAACAACCTCACCGGTGAAATCCCATCTTCAATTGGCAATCTCACAAATCTCCACTATCTTTTCTTGTATTTCAACAAGCTCAAAGGCCCAATCCCTAAAACCATTTTCAACCTCAAGAAATTGGTTTCACTTGATGTCAGTGACAATCTTTTATCCGGTGAAATCCCAGAACTTGTTTCTGAATTCCAACTTCTAGAAGTCCTCCATTTGTTCTCCAATAACTTCTATGGGAAAATACCGAAATCTTTAAGCTTTTTACCTCATCTCCAAATGCTCCAATTATGGTCCAATAAGTTTTCAGGTGAGATGCCGGAAAATCTTGGGAAGTTCAACAATCTCACCGTTTTAGACCTTTCAACCAACAATCTCACCGGAAAAATCCCAACCGGAATTTGTGATTCCCACCATCTTCAAAAACTCATCCTTTTCTCCAATTCCATTGAAGGAGAAATCCCTAGAAGCTTAACCCATTGTAGAAGCTTGGAAAGGGTTCGTCTTCAAAACAATAGATTATCTGGCGAGTTGCCGGCCGATTTCACCGAACTATCTCGTGTTTACTTTCTTGATTTATCGGCGAACAACCTCTCTGGGAAGATTAATGGTTTGAAATGGGGAATGGGAAAGCTTCAAATGCTGAGTTTGGCAAGAAACAGATTCTCCGGCGAGTTGCCGGAATCTTTCGGGAGTAACAAGCTTGAGAATTTGGACTTATCGGAGAATGAGTTCTCCGGTGGCATTCCTCCGAATTTCGGGAAGTTTCCAGAGTTAATGGAATTGAAGTTAAATGGAAATAAGCTTTCAGGAAAAATCCCTAATGAATTATCTTCATGCAAGAAGCTTGTGAGCATTGATTTTAGCTACAATCATCTCTCCGGTGGGATTCCGGCGACCCTTTCGAGATTGCCGGTTTTAGGGAATCTTGATTTGTCGATGAACCAACTTTCGGGCGAAATCCCGGAAACCCTAGGGAATGTGGAATCACTTGTTCAAGTAAACCTATCTCACAACCACTTCCATGGGAGATTACCTTCCACCGGAGTGTTTTTCGCGATCAATTCGACGGAACTCGCGGGAAACAGCCTATGTGGCGGCTCCTCCGCCGCCCGTTTGCCACCATGCAAAGAAATAATCAAACCCTCCAATTGGTGGTTTTGGAGCACGGCATTGGCTGCATTCACTTTTGCGGTTATGTCCATTGTGGTTTTCTTGTATGTCAATAGAAGAAATCAAGGTGTCCATGAGGTGATCAAGAAGGTCGAAAGCGAATTAGATGGTGGTGGAGAATGGGAGTTGTTGTTCTTTGATCGAAAAGCTTCGAAATTAATGGGGATCGATCGGATTCTAGAGTCTTTGAAGGAACACAAGAGTGTGGTTTCGACCAAAAAGATGCGATTTTTCGTTGAGGAGTTTAAGGGCATGAATCTTGATAACGATTCCATTGTTGGGCTCAATGAGATTGGAAAGATTCGGCATGGAAATATCGTGAAGCTCGTTGCGGTTTGCAAGTCGGAAAAGGGGAGATTGATTTTGGTTCATGAGTATGTGGAAGGGAGGAAGCTTGGTGAAGTTGTTGGAGAGTTGAGTTGGGAAAGGCGTGGGAAGATCGCGGTCGGAATTGCAAAGGCGTTGCGTTATTTGCACGGGCGTTGCTCGCCCGCGGTCGGTCTCGTGGGCAATGGTTCGTCGGAAAATGTGGTGGTGGTTGACGGGAAAGATGAGGTCTGCCTGAATTTGAGTCCTCCAGGGATGATTTTCGCCGGGGGTGCCAAGAGTATGGTTTCTTCGGCCTATGTCGCACCAGGTAATTGTCTATTTTACCCTTCGAATACTCGTAAATAAGTTGAATTAATTAGTATTTTAAACAAGTGATATATTAAGAAACCAAAGCTACTTATTTTTAATGTTAGAGCTAGGGGTGGAGCCAGAAACAAATTTATGTGGGGACAAATTCTAAATAACAATCTTAATTTAAAAAAAAATAGTTTTTTATGCCAAAAAACCTTCAAAATGTCAACAATAATCGTAACTTTAAAGCAGTAGTTTTTTATACAGAATAAAACTGTAAAATATTGACCCGAACAAGGGCCACTAATTGTTGAACGAAACAGAGGCAGAAGCTAATCGCCTAGTCGCCTACTCCTTTCTTTCGTGTGAAACCAAAGAGATGTGACGTGAGTAGATAGACTTGGGCCTCTAAATTTCCCGCTCACGCCTCACGGGCTCACGGTGATTATTAGATTATGTGATTTCCATATGATATGTTCAATTTTATTTTATTTAAAAGATTTTAAGGGGACATCTACCCAAATATCCCTAATATATATAAGTTTTTTTAATGAAAATTTAAAATGTTAGGAGGACAACTGCCTACTCTGCTGATCCCTCTCGTAGCTCCGCCCCTGGTTGGAGTTAACTTTGTTTCATATAATATTAAGACAAATTTTAAAATAAATATTTTTAAATTTGGAAATTTATTCATTAACATGAATCAGTAATTATAACTTTTTATAAGATATTGTTGTTTGATGAAAATAATTGTAGTCCCCACAAGTTAAAACAACTAAGAATTTTCTAATCAATTTTATGTAGGAATTGTTTTTCTAAACAAGTTTTATAAAATAAATTATTAGGTCATGATCTGAATATGATATGTTGCATCTATCTATGTATATATATATATAGAGAAAGGTTCAAATGAGAAGTAGAGAAGTGATCTCCACCACTTATCTGGTCAATAAATGAGGCTTTGAGCGGTCCACCACTCATACGGTGGACGTGATCACGGAGGATTGACGCGATTCCTAGGAGGGTAGAGATTATTAAAGGGGGAGACCGGTCAAAGCCTCCTTTGTTGACCGAGATGAGTG
>LUCG01017315.1:0-14601 GCA_001633085.1 Carthamus tinctorius | reverse complement strand
TGCAATTTTCGGCATATATTGTTGTGTTATAAATTACCCCGATGCGATTTTTGGCATTAACAGATGGTAACGTCGTGGTAGCGACGATCGGTGGTGATGGCGACGCCGGTGGTAGGCGGTCGACGGTGATGGCTACGCCTGAGGTAGTGGCAGTCGGTGGCGACTCTGGTTTGTCGTCGATGAAGAACTTTGGGTTAGGGGTTTGTTGCTTTTGGAAATTGCAAATGAAGAAGAAGAAGAAGCAGATTTTTTTCTATTTTAATTTAATCTTATTTGTAATTATTTTAATAAACAAAAATTACATGTCAGCATCTGGTTAGATGCCACATCACTAAAACCGGTGCCACATCAGCAGGTAACCTGCTATAACAGGTTGGATACATTCAATGGAAAATTTTTAAAGGTTTGATACGTCAAAAAGTAATTTTTCAAGTCCAACACACTTTCGTGACAAGTTTGATACTGTTGATCTAGGTCTTCTAAGACTGATGAAATAATGATGACCCTGATAACTACTTAGTGTAGATATTTTATTTATACTCAAGCTTGAGGAATTATCATTGAGAATGTTCTTTGATAAATCTTGTAAACTCTAGCTCAATTTAACAGGTACATATCGAACGTCAGGAAATAGCTGAGTCTGTTGAGCAACCCTGATGTAAGATATCAAGAAATGAAGTATCATCCCTGAAGACAAGGAAGTCAAACTAAAAGAATCATCAGCGAATAAGTGGAAGTAGCTGATGATAGAGTCAAGGCCGCTCATGATCTAAAGAAGGATTTCAGTGATAGCTACCAGACCACACATGCCTGACGATCATAAGGGAGTTTGCCATAGTGACCGCTGACGTCTCCAAAGACTGGCGACCTCTAGTCACCGATTAGAAGCTTATCCCTGATGATATATCAATTGTCTTATCATCTTTAATGCACAAAAAGAACAACCATGCTTTTACTGACATAGTACAAAAGGGATGTTCTAAACACTGTTCCCTCCATACTTATCAGCCCCCAAAAGCAACCTTTCACCATCCCTCCCATACTTCCTTCCCATGCATAGTATATTAAAATGGTAAAAGGTACACAAGGTCCACCAAATACACAACACGTGTAAAGGTGACCTGACCATGCATTTAATTTATGTAATTTTATTCAACCCCCCTTCTACAATTCCTTGTTACTTGAAAATCGTCTACTTGGGACCAACAAGTGGTATCAGAGCGTGTTCAATCTCTCTATTGTCTATTTGTAGAAACTCTTGAGATCCTCAAACCTCTCTCAAATGGCTCTTCAAAATACCAAGGATAATTACTTTGACACTGGCTCTCTTGCCAAACCTCCCAGATTCAACAAAGATAACTTCTCTTTGTGGAAAACCAGAATGGAACTCTTCCTATCTGGTTCATATCCTCAGATTCCTTACATCTTGAAAACTGGACCTTATATTCCTACTCAAACAGTGCTTGTTGTTCCTGCCACTGCTACCACTGCTGCTATCCCTGCTAGGGAGATTGTGAAGCGTGTTCACAACTGGAATGAGGAAGACAAACACCTTGTCAACATTGACACTAAGGCTAGATCGCTCATTTCCATGTCTCTACCTGATGATGTATTTCATTCAGTATGTCATCTCAAGTCTGCCAAAGAAATCTGGAACACTCTTTGTGTTCAGTGTGAGGGCATTTCTGTCCATATGGAGTCAAGAAAAATTTACCTCGTACGTCAGTATAAGAAGTTCATCCACCTCATGGATGAAACTCTATCTCAGACTCATCAAAGATTCAACTACCTTCTGATCGATCTCAAAACAATAGGTATTAAATACTCCAACTCTGAAGTAGTCACCAAGTTCATGAAATCTCTCCCTGAATATTCGGAAAACTACACTACCAGTCTTGGTCAGTCAAAAGACCTGAAGGTACTCACTCTCAGTTAACTATACGGTATTCTTCTCAACCGTGAACAAACTAAACTTCTAAAGGAAAACCTCATCAAAGATACAGAAGATTCCAAAAGCACCTTTATTGCTTTGGTCTCTGAAGCCTCTCCTTCTACTCCAGTCTCATCAGTGACCATCACTGAACTTGAACCCTCTGAGTCTGATGTAGTGTCAGACAGTGACTCTGATATGAATGAGACACTGGCCCATTCTGACCAACAGCTTTCGAAGGTTTGCTAGAAAAAGCAACTTCAGAAAAGGAAAACCTCTTGCTGTAAAAAACAAGCCAAAATCCTCCCTCACTAATAAAACTACCTCTACCTGGTACAACTGCCAAGACAAAGGACACTTTGCTAACGACTGCAGGTATAAGAAAAATCAGTTTGCCCCTGCTGTCTCTGTATCATCCTCTTCCTCCAAAGATTCTAAATATAAAAAGTTGAAATACAAGTATCGAAAGATCAAGTCTCAACAAAGAGGAAAGGGCCTAGTCGCTGAAGAACATGACTAGGCTGATGACTAGTCTGATGAATCATCTGATGAAGAAGATACTGAAAGCCCATGTCTAATGGCTTTCAATGATGAACCAAATATAGCCCTGATGGCTAAAATTGAAGAAGTACCAGATGATGTCCATGAAATATCTACTAAATCAGCGACCTCATCCTCCAATCAGGTACCTCTCTCCCACTTCTACTTCTGAAAATAATCTGTCACAACTTGACTTACTAACTCTTGACCTCTACAATGCGTTAAATGGTAAATCTTCTACTAAAAAACTTAATGTTGATCTTCGTGAACAACTTAAGACTTGTCACGAGAAAATTAAACAGCTTGCCATTTTTGAAGAAAATCTAAAAGATCAAGTTTCAGTAAACCAGGTTCTCTGTATTGCAAGAGAATAGGCTATTGCTGAACGAGAGAAAGCACTCGCTGAGCTGAACACTGAGAAAGTCACCATCAAATGATGGAGTGATGCCTCTGAAAAGGTTGATGAAATCTTGGCATCAGGGAGATCTAGAAAAATTAAAACTATACTTGGATTTTCTCAATCAAATCCCAAGACTAACAATTCTATGCTTAAATTTGGAATGTTTGTCTCTTTTATCCCTGAGCCAAATGCATCTACTTCTATCCCTGAGTCTTCTCTCCCAGTGTTCCTCTTCTAACACACACAAGGAAGGAGCTCCTAAGAGCAAAAGTGCTTCAGCTAAATGCAAAGCTAAAGTTAAACCTCCTTCCAAGTCTGAAATTCCTAAGCTAAAGAACCCAAAAGTTTTGGGATATGGTCCTTCAGTCTCTGGTAACAAAAAGAATGTTCAAAATCCTACACCTAGACTGAAAGTCTATCTCATTTCCAAACCTCAGGAGACGAAACCTATTCCTCCTTGTTCTGATGCAAAAAGGAATATTAGGCCCTGGTCCTTCGCACCTAAAGTTCAAATACTCTCTGGACCCCACAAAACACTTTCTTTATAGCAAATGTTATCACTATGGACTAAACAATCCTATTGCAAGTATGTGTCCTTCTGGTACTAAAACTGAAATATAAGCCAAAGTAAAGAAAGCTCCTAAAGTTGAGAAATCTGCTAAAGGAAAGAAGGTTGTCAAAATTGAGAAATAAGTTAACACTCCAGCCACCGCACCTGATACCTCAGGTCAGGCTGTCACTGACTCCATCTTACTTACTAACTCTAATGGGCCCATGGTAGTATGGGTACCAAAGAAAACTTAAACTCTTATAATTTTCAGGATAAGGGCATATGGTACCTGGATAGCGGATGCTCCCGACACATGACTGGAATCAAATCTGTCCTATCTGACTACCATGACTGGAATCAAATCTGTCCTTTGGTGGAAATGGTAAAGGCCAAACTCGTGGCTACGGTATTCTTACCAGTGGAGTAACTACCTTCAGAAGAGTTGCTTACGTTGAAGGACTGATGCATAATCTTCTGAGCATTAGTCAACTGTGTGATAAAGATCAGAAAGTTTCTTTCTCTAAAAAGAAATGTAAAATCAAAAACAAACACAACAAAGTCATTCTCACTGGAGCAAGAAGATTCGATGTCTTTACCATAGACATGAACACATCCACTGATAATGTGTGTTTTGTTTCTCGTGCCTCTTCTGATATGAACTGGTTATGGCACAAGCGCCTGTCCCATCTCAACTTCAAGACGCTGAATCAACTCTCATTAACAAGCTAGTCTCTGGTCTTCCTGGTCATTGCTTTACAAAGGTTTCTCTTTGTTCAGCGTGTGAAAAAGGAAAGCAGACACGAGCTAGTTTCAAATCCAAGCAGATCTCTTCTATAAGCTCTCCTCTACAACTGCTTCACATGGATCTTTTTGGACCTGTTAATGTCCAATCTCTCGCTGGAAAGAAATATACTCTTGTCATGTTGATAAGTATTCCAGGTACACCTGGGTCTTCTTTCTCAGATCCAAGAGTGACACCCCTGATGAAATCATTCTCTTTGTGAAGAAAATAGAAAAGTTCAACAACCTTACTGTTCGCTCAATAAGAAGTGATCATGGTACTGAATTCAAAAACAACACCCTGGAATCCTTCTTTAATGACAAGGGAATCTCCCAAAACTTCTCATCTGTTAGGACTCCTCAGCAAAATGGAGTCGCTGAAAGAAGAAGTAGGACCCTGATTGAAGCTGCCAGATCTATGCTCGGTGAAGCAAACCTGGCTACTCAGTTCTGGGCCGAAGCTGTCAACACTGCATGCTATACTTAGAATCGCTCACTAATAGTCAAGCAATTTAAGAAAACAGCTTATTAAATATTTAACGAACGAAAGCCCTCTATCGAACACTTTCATATCTTTGGTTGTAACTGCTTCATATGGAACAACAAATATAATTTGGGAAAGTTCGATTCAAAATCCGATGATAGGATCTTTCTCGGATACTCCTCTATCTCCAGGGCTTATCGAGTTTTCAACAAGTAAAGACAAACAATCGAAGAATCCATTCATGTTCGCTTCGATTAATCTGGTCCAACCCATCCCCATTCTCATCTTGAGAAAGAAAAAATTAACAAATGGGCTGACTCATCCTTTGATGTCCCTGAAGCTCCTGTCACTGATCCACCTTCCTCGACAAACATCCCTGATGGCTTCGAGAATATATCTACTGCACCTCCTGATCCTTCTCCTCTACTGATCAACGCAGTTCCTATATCTCAGGTTGCTCCATCAACTCTGAAGCTGATTGCTCTACAAGAAGTGAATACCAAGATGCTAAATTACAGTCTGGATCTGTTCCTCAAAATCTTCTCACTGATCCATATGTGCCTGAAGTGTCTTTTAGATCAGTGACCGAGCCTTATCAGGTTGACTTTCAACCTCCAGTTCTCAGATGGACAAAGGATAATCCTATTGATCAAATTCTTGGTAATCTTAGCTCAGGTGTCAAGATACGTCATCAATCTGGTAATATATGTCTCTTTATTAATTTCATGTCTATCACTGAACCTAAGAAAATTGATGATGCACTTCTTGATCCGCACTGGGTCGCTGCCATGCAGGATGAACTCACTGAGTTCATCATAAACAATGTCTGGCTACTTGTTTCTAGGCCTCCCAAACGGACTGTTATTGGAACCAAATGGATTTTCCATAACAAGTTTGATGAACATGGCACCGTTACCCACAACAAGGGTAGACTTGTTGCTTAGGGATACCGACAGGAAGAAGGCATAGACTACGATGAAGCTTTTGCTCTTGTTGCTAGACTCGAAGCAATTCGACTCTTTATAGCATTCGCTGCCCATAAAAACTTTCAAGTTTTTCAAATGGATGTCAAAAGTGCCTTCCTAAATGGAAAGCTCTATGAAGAAGTCTATCTCACTCAACCTCTAGGCTTCACTGATTCTAAGTTTCTGATCACATTTACAAGCTAAATAAGGCACTTTATAGGTAAAAACAGGCCCCTCATGCTTGGTATGACACCCTGTCAACCTTTCTCCTAAAGCAAGGTTTTGAGTGTGGTAAGATTGATAGCACCCTGTTTCTTAGGAAACATAAGGGACATATCATTTTTTTTCAAATCTATGTCGATGACATTATTTTTGGATTAACCAATCCTAAAATGTGTAAAAAGTTCGAAGCTCTCAAGAAATCTGAATATAAACTGTCTATGATGGGTGAACTAACATATTTTCTAGGTCTTCAAATCAAGCAATCTGAAAAGGGTATTTTCATAAATCAAGGTAATTATGTCACTGACATGCTTAAGAAATTTGATATCATCTCTTGCACACTTATGAAAACACCAATGGTAGCTCCTCTCAAAATTGATAAAGATTTAACTGGAAAACCTGTTGATGTTACTCTTTATAGAGGAATGATAGGCTCCCTGCTGTATCTTACAGCGAGCCAACCTGATATCATGTATCCTACTTGCTTATGTGCTAGATATCAATCTGATCCCAATGAGTCCCATCTAACCGTTGTACAACAAATCTTCAGATACCTCAAGGGTACTGATAACCTAGGTCTCTGGTACCCCAAAGACTTAGGTTTTGATCTAACTGCCTTTTCAGATAGTGATTTTTCAGGATGCAAGTTAGACCGAAAAGTACCACTGGTGGCTGTCAGCTACTAGGTGGAAAGTTGGTAAGTTGGACAAGCAAGAAGGAAAACTCAATGTCGACCTCGACCGCTGAAGCTGAATACGTCGCTGCTGGAAGTTGTTGTGCTCAGGTTCTATGGACGAGAAATCAGCTACTCGATTACAACCTGAAGCTTTCAAAAATCCCAATCTATTGTGACAACACCTCAGTGATCGCTATTGCCAACAATCAGGTTATGCATTCTAAGACCAAGCACATTGAGATCAGATATCATTTTATCAGAGATCATGTGATGAATGGTGACATTGAACTTCATTTTATTCCTATTGATTATCAACTCGCTGACATTTTCACAAAACCTCTTGATGAGACTCGTTTCAATATTCTCATCAACGAGCTTGGTATGTTGAATCCTGATAATTAAGTCATCAGAGAGTCAATACAATCAGTGTCTTCAAAATGTTGATTTCTCAGTGACTATCACCAGGACCCACTGATCAATACATTTAATGTGCGATACTCTGATAGGTAGGTCCTTCTATCCCTTAAACCTTATCACATTCAATGTGATAAGTAGTGTTTCCTCAAAAAGGAGTCCTGATAAGTTCTCTTATTTCAAAGACCAAATCATTTGCCCAAAATAAATGTTTATTCCTAAAACAAAAGGACAAACGGCTTCATTTTTAGATGATGGTTTTACATTAAATGGCCGTCTGACACGTCTGAAACGATTACTATTTACTAGCATGTTGTGACAGCTAGTGGGCGCGTGGGTGTACCATTTTCATCATCACGTTTGAAAATTGGACGCCAACTCACACCACCTCTTGGAATTCAGATTCTCTCTCCTCTCCATTCCCTATATAAACCACTCACCACCTCCTTCACACTCTTTACGCTCTCAAAACTTTCAAAGGCAAAAGAACTCTCCCTCTAGCATTCTAAATATTCCAAAGAACACTTTGAAGAAATCTTCAAATCTTCAAGCATCTGGTAAAATCTTTACACAGGGTGGATTAGAAACCTTTTAAAACCCCTAAAATGATTTTCTTTATCATCAAAGGTTTCTAATCCACCCTGTGTAAAAGGAAAAAACCATTTTGGACTTCTTTCTTATCCAAAAATGAAGGTTTAAAATAATATTTGGACTCTGAAAATCATCTTATATTGTTACTCATTCTTAAGTTTTTGCATAAATGGCAACCTCATCTGCAACCGCTTCTTTAGGATGACCTAAGTTCATCATCGACTATTCAACAGTGAGATGGAAGTCAAACAACTTCCTTCTTCTGTTCAACCTTCCTGCTGAGTATGAAGAAACCTATGGCGGAGCACGTAACTTCTTACGTGCTGGACCTGCTTCCGAGGCCTTATCACTCGACATTCCACCAGTGAGAAGCCTTCTCTACACTTTCTGGGCCACTGCTACGTGGTCACTAATAAGACTGAAAGTGGACATGAATTCGAATATATCCAGGGTTCCAACCCCTCTGCTTCCAACCCCAAGGTGCTAGCTCCATTCACCTTCAACCTAACTGACTTCTGTGCTGTTCTCAAATTCCCTTGGGAAGCCCACTAGTGCGAAGCCATATGAAGATCTTCCTACCAATACTAAACTGTTCGAGTTCTTGGACGAGATCAATTACAACTGGAAGAAGAACGCTGAGGGAACCATTGAGAAGAAGCTTGGTGAAATTCATCGACACGACATGTCGGTAGAGATGAACTATGTCTTTGCCCATGTTATTCAAGGGCTCACTGCCAAGATTGGCTCCCACGATCAGGGACCTACCTCTCAAGTTCAAATGTTCTACTTCCTGATCAAGAGCAGGAGGATCAACTATGCCAAGATCATCTACGGAGACCTGTTGAACAAACTCCGTGTTAAGCCAAAAGCCTGCCAGAGCATCTACCAAGTACAAGATCAGGGAGGAGGGTGTTCAATATCCCCGGTTCTTGTCAGGGATATTCCAACAATCCTTGGGCACCAGGTACCCTACTGTAACCTGAAGTATCCTACCATCGGGGATACCATAATCACTCCTCGTGACTTTGAAGGTTCTCCTTTTCTTTATGAGGTAATGGCGGCCCCTCTCCGGATAACCATGACCATGGTCTCCCCAACATCAGGTATGGCTTCTACTCTTAACTCTAAGAAAACCCCATTCTTCCTCTTCAATAGCTATGCCAGTGACTAACCCCTCACTGACTTCCCCAGCTATTCCTCCTTCATCGCTCAAGCGATCCTCCACTTGCTCTACTACTCCTACTTCACCCCCTGCCAAGAAGCAGCGCACCCTGAAGAAGGTGGGTGTTCCAGGTAAATCTCATACCTCAAAACACTCATTTAAATCTTCTTTTAAATACTTTTTAACTCTCTCTTCTTCTCCCACAGTTTCCAAAACTGGAAAATCTAAAGAACTTGTGGATACTTCTCTCAAGCCCTCGAAGAATCAAAAGAGTAATCAATCTGATACTCCTCTAGCCTCAGGTAATACTGCTACCTTTTCTTTTTAGAAAACTAATGAGTCCACTTCAGATACTCAATTGGTTACTGGTAGTACAGGTTCTTTACAGGTACCTCTGGAGACTCCTACTGCTGAAATTTCCACCATACCTGAGGTGGAAATTAAAAAGAAAAATGTGGCTGAAGTTCAAGCTCGCCTTTAAGCTGCAAGAAAGGCCAAGCTTGACGCTGCTCACCAACAAGCTCTCCTTGATGTTGCTGCAAGGATCGAGAAGTTGCGGTCAAGGCTAGGGCGAAAAAAGAACAAAGTGACAAAGCCCTAGCTGATCTACAGGCCAAAGCTCATGCTGAGGCTGAGATAAAGGCAAAGAGGGACGCTGAAAGCTCTCAGGGCTATTCATTCAGCTCCCAGGCCTTGAGAAGCTCAACACTCAACTTCTCTAGTCCTCATCCGATGTATTCAAAGGATAGAGGACTCCAACAAGTCTACTCTTCTTACTGTTCAGTCTGCCATCGCCGCCAACTAACCTGCTCCAGTGGACCTGACACCTATTAGGAACGATCTTCGCTCTCTGCTCCAGCCTCACCGCTCTACAAACCACCGTCTCCAACCAGGCCTCTCTGATATAGACCTTGACTAATGATGTGCATTCTATGCGCTCTCATGCCCCTTCTCCTTCCTTTACTCAAGCGGACACGGACCTCCTCCTTAGTCAAGGAAGTGCCTTAATGAACCTCGGCACTATGATCTCAGGGATGGAGACTCTTCTTCAGCAGCTACTATCAGCTGCTACTAGGGTGACCCCTACAGCAGCTGAGGGGGAGAGACTTGAAGATGCTGCTGCTGATGCTCAACAACCAGGCACCTCTAATCTCTCTCACTTCCAAGTCGACCAAGTCGAGGAGGAAGAAGACGAAGATGATGAGAGCCTTGAAGACCTTGATGAAGAGTGTCATGGGGTTGATTGGGGCCATAAAGACAATGATGATGATAAACCCCCTCCCATGGTGAGAAAGCTAAGTGAAGAAGCTTCTCCCACTCTTCATCAGGCTGAGGAAAGCGCTCAACCTGAGGGGGAGCAGAACCCGCCTTCTCAAGGCAACGCTGATGAACAACCTGCTCAATCTCAAGAGCTGGTAGTAAATGTTTCTTCAAGTACACCTACCCCCTCCTCTACTCCCACTTCTCATCTTTCCCCTCTAAAACTCATCTCTCCCACTTCATCTGATAACCTACCCATCTCCACCCTCTTACCAAAAACCAAATACCAACCCAAAACAAAGCCTCTTCTTCTAAACCAAAAGAACCCCATAGAATTGAACTATCATCATCTAATGACAGGTCATATTCTGATCCCTCTCCTACCCCTGAACGAAGAAAAAACAATGCTTTGTTCCCCTCAAATCCTCAACCCTAGAAATCCGCACTCCTTCTTCAGCATCTACCCCTGAATGGACTACATATCATCCTCCCCTATCACTGAAACCATTCCCTCACCAAAACCTGACACTATTCCTTCACCCAACCTTCAAATAACCCAAGACATTCCAAACCCTACTCCTCTCAAAACCTATGAACCTAATATCATATATGGCACAGTGGGACCTGATATTGTAGATGTCTTCTCGAGAAGCAAAGAAGCCCACACAAGGGAACTGGCCAAACATCTTATCATAGATGCTCAACCCCTTTCTTCCCTACCTCCTCAAAACCCATCGTCTGAACCACCTCAACCAATATCCTCAACAAAGCCAACCTCCAATCGAATAATCCTACCACCTCTTACCATCATAGAACGACCCTCTACCCCCGAACCTATCAAAACCACCTCCTTAGCTCCATCTAGTCCAAAGGCCAATGATAAAGGGAAAGCCCTGATGCATGAGTATCAGTCCTTCAATGATGATAGTCAGACAATACGAGGATGGCATCAGGGAGGTATGTCCTCTCAGAGCAGAGCAAAAATTCCTCTTCGTACCTCCGACTCTGAGAGACCCTCTGACGGTATTTCTAATGCTGACAGGATGGATAGCAGGCTAGCTGAACAGCGTCTACGCCGAAGACGGATTGAAGAAAATGCAAACCTAAGAAAGACATACGCCTTGTTCCTTCAAGAATTGGATAACCCCCTAGTAGAACAAAGGAGGGCCATGGCTGAGTTGAACTGGTGTATATTCAAAGAAAGATTCAGAAAGTATGATGGTAGGATCACTCACACCAACATCACTAGGAAGCGCGGTACCAAGAAAGAGCGTCCCAAGGCCTTTATTTACATCACCAGGGAGGATAATCCAAAGTATGACCACACTGATACCAACATTGCCAAACTTGGGTATCATGAGTGGTTAAAGCTCAAAAGCTTAGAAACAAGAAGAACACCAACTTCAAGATTGTGATGACAACACTTGATCATCTTCTTGACAAAATGAAGCTGGTGGTTAAGTCTCAACCTCTATCTCTTCCTTCTTCTCCCGCTGCTGATCTACCCCCGGTCATTGATCAAGGACCACTCACCAGGAATGAGACAAGTGTAAAATTCTCGGCTGAGGCTATCCTCTTCGAGAAGCTAAGGGTCAATCTGACTAGGCTAAATACAGAGCTACCTGAAGGTATGCCAAGGGAACCAGGGACCATCATCATGGAACCCATCAGCGGAATCTACTTCAGTGATGGTGATGGCAATATTCACTTTCAAAGATCATCAGAAATTCCCAAGGCTCCATCTCAACATCTCAACAACCTTCTTGAGCTGATCTCACTGACTTTCAACCAAGTGCCTTCCTTTTTGTTTGATAAAATGATTAGAAGTATTCTAGATGATAGGCATGAGTTTGTGTATGATCAGTGATAGAATTTTACTTTTAGAACTTCTCATCCATCCATGTATATTTCATTTACCTGTAACTCTTCACCTTCAAGTTAATGAAATTTATTTCAAGAGTATGAGTACTTTACTTCATCATAGTACTGAAAAAGATCCCTGAAAACAGTAAATGGGACTCGTACCTTTATGAGTTTCATTTCCTTTCTGTTTATCTAGACTTAGAGTTTTTTTTCTATATAACTAGCTATAGGCATTTTCTCTTATATCTATGTCATCATCATTTAAGGGGAGATTGTTGATCCAGGTCTCCTAAGACTGATGAAATAATGATGACCCTGATAACTACTTAGTCTAGATACTTTATTTATACTCAATCTTGAGGAATTATCGTTGACAATGCTCTTTGATACGTCGTGTAAACTCTAGCTCAATTTACCAGGTACATATCGAACGTCAGGGAATAGCTGAGTCTGTTGAGCAACCCTGATGTAAGATATCAAGAAATGAAGTATCATCCCTGAAGACAAAGAAGTCAAGCTAAAAGAATCATTAGCGATGTCGAAAAAGTAGCTGATGATAGAGTCAAGCTAAAAGAATCATAAGGGAGTTTGCCTCAGTGACCGCTGACGACTCCAAAAACCAGTGATCTCTAGTCACCGATCAGAAGCTTATCACTGATGATATATCATTTGTCTTATCATCTTTAATGCACAAAAGAACAACCATGTTTTTACTAACATAGTACAAAAAGGACGTTCTAAACACTGTTCCCCTCGTAGTTATCAGCCTCTAAAAGCAACATTTCACAATCCCTCCCATACTGCCTTCCCATGCGTAGTATATTAAAATGGTAAAAGGTACACAAGGTCCACCAAATACACAACACGTGTAAAGGTGATCTTACCATGCATTTAATGCATGTAGTATAAATAGAGATCTTGGGAGTGTTCTTCAAACACATCAGACCGATCTCTTCTCTATACTGAGTCCTTCCTTTTCTACTATCTATCTATCTTTCTTTACTTTCTTTTCTCACTAGTGCATAGTGAAGGCTAAGTGTCAAAGTTTAAGATTGTTTAGATTAGATTAATCCTTCTTTGTTGGTCGTGTTTTGGCTGGCTCGCTGGGTTGAAGGTTGACTCGCCGGGTTGAGGATTGACCCGCGAACCCGTTTATCTTTAATTAATTATTTTATATAATAAAAATAACATATTTTGACTTTGAGCGCCCAAATATCCCTAACATCAGTAACATGCCAAAGCCCTAAGCCGACTAAATCCAAATATCCCTAACCCTAAATCGATTTTAATCGACACTCACATTAAATCGCTTTGGTAATTTGAATTTGATGTTATATTTTAACTTTGGTAGTTTCGATTTGGTTGTAGTTTAGAACTTTGACTGTATGTTTGCACTTTTGTAATTTGAATTGGTTGTATTTTTTAACTTTTGTAATTTTGATTTGGTTGTAAATTTTTAACTGTGGTAACTTTTGACCTACCAACCCGTTTATGACCCGCCAACCCGTGACACCACCCGCAACACGACCCGTCACAAGTTAGGGTTGAAGATTTCGACACGATTAGCTAAATGGGTCGTGTCACGGGTTGAGGTTTTTGACCCGCCAACCCACCAACTCGTGACCCGCCAACCCGAACACGACCCGATTGCCACCCCTAATTTTAAGATAGAGAAAGAAGGAGAGAGAGAGAGAGAGAGAGAGTGCTTATTTCATCTGGTAGCCACCGACTTAGGACCCCATGGCCAAACCCGCAAGCCATGCATGCTACCATACGCTACCCAACCGAACCCTCACAACCCGTACGCATAGCCAGTGGCCAAGCCCGCATGGGCTACACATGGTCTTATAGGAGGTATGGGTAGGTGTATGTGAGTGTACAGGTGAAACCCAGTTTAAAGAGGTATGGATATATGTGAGTGGAGAGAAGCTATAAAGAGATAGGGATAAAAACACCCTATCTATGTTGTTAAACAAAATAGTGTTTCACAATGAGATTCTATTTGGATAAAATGATAATACTCCCCCAACAATCTCTTATTTCAAACAAAAACAACAAATACGAAAAAATAGGGGTTCTCAAGCATGATACATGTTTTTCAAAAACATAGTTTGACAATGAGAAATTCTTTAGAATATACCGCTTCACATTTTTTAAATTCAACCATCCAAATGTAACATCATAAATTTTATTAGTTGACCTTTATGTCACCAATTGAGCTAACAATTTAAAATTAGAAAAAGTGTGTAAAAACTCATCATTTTGTTTATCATTCCCTCATACTAATATCTATGTCCACTACGACCATTTTCATCAAACATTCCCGAGAACAAACACATTACTTAGGGGCTGTTTACTTGCTCTAGTTGGATAAGTGCTGACTCGGATAAGAGTGCTGACCTGGATAAGTACTGACTCGAGTAATAACAAAAAGAAAGACCATTTTAACCTTTTTACAATTATATGTTATAAAATATAAAATTTTAATACTTTTTAAAAATTAAATATTGTAAAATAAAACTATTTACATTTTTTAAAGGATAATAATGATTGACTTTTTAAATAAGATAATTCATTATAAATTGTTTAACAGAAAAAAGAAAATTTTGACTTTTTAGATAATTATTAAAATTTTAATTTATCAAAAATATCTTCTAGAAAAGTGAAAGATGCCAAAAAAAAACCCTAATCACACATCAGTAGCCAGCCGTCCTCTCTTTCTCATCTCTTCTTCCTCCATCTAACATCTCCGGCGGCTCCCTCC
>LUCG01017265.1:0-19367 GCA_001633085.1 Carthamus tinctorius | reverse complement strand
TTCCTCTCTCTCTCTCTCTCTCTCTATATATATATATATATATAAACATATTTATATAATATGGTATTAATGTGTAAAATCATCAAGTAAATTGATCTTTTCAAGATCGTTTTTTATACCTCCTAAGTTAACGGTTTTTCATCTTATTATGATACTTTTTACAAATGAAATGATGAGTAAGGGTGGTTTTTTTGTTCACCTGGGTTCATTCGTTTATGTTTACATTCGTTCAACTCTTAATGAACAAACACGAACAACAAATTTTCTTAACGAGCGAACATGAAAACAAAAAAAAATTCGTTTGTTTACCATTCGTCGTTCGTTTGTTCAGTCATGTTTAACAAACAAACTAGACCAAGCCTTCATTCATGTTCGTTTGGTCCGTTTACTGCCTTACTTATAAGAACTAACCTACCATTGGAGATGCTCTAGAGAACAAATAATTTGCCTTGAATTACAAAAGACATCGATAGAAGCCTTACCATCATCGTCGTCTGAACCAGTTTCTTCAGCTGGATGACCACTTAAATCTTCGATATCCTCTTCATCGTCTTCGCCTTCAACATATTCGACTTCCTAATTTAACAGAACGAGTGGAAGGAAGGATGGCAAGAAAAAAGAATTTAAAGGGTGGTATTTTTCAGTGTAACGATGATATTAAAAAAAACAAAACAAGGAATTATTTGGAAACCTGTTTCCAGTCTTCATTTACATCTGTTTCCAGTTCCTCAAAACTCTTAATCATTTTTTCGAATGCTTCTATATGATAATTATATAGATCACCATGCACTCCTCTTTTCACGCGCTCAACCAGCTCCTTCTCAATATTCTGAACAACAAGAATATTGCCTGTTAGAGCTGTAAAAAGGCTTTATACGAATCTGCATGAATCAGGAACCGTTTAAAATGTAACCTTTTCCAACATTGCTGCCCGTTCAGCCTTTTCCTCTCGTCTAGCTTCTCGCTTCCTTTCTTTTGTAGGAACTGTCATTACCTTTTCCCTATAAAATTAACCACAGCCATAAAGATCAGTTTATATAGAAAGTTGTCAATCAAACAAAGTCAAAGCTTCATTCATTAAGGGTGTGTTTGGTATCCAGACATGATAGAACAGAACTAGACAGTTGTTCAGCGTTTGGTAATACAGAATTGGACATGGCTGAACAAATAAAATGATCAACTTGCCCCTAATGAATAGTCTATATAATTTTATATATTGATTAATTACGTAATGGATTAACTTGTAACAACATAAATACTTTTTATAACAAAATATAACATTAGAAAGCTTTTATCAAGATGATTAAAATGACACCAAAATATAGGGTTCTAATTAGTTTCTAATTTTTAATCATGTACTTTTTCTATATTATTTTTTACTATTAACATTTACTTAGAAATTGTATAAAAATAATATTTTTACGAAAGTAAAGCGAAATTTCAAATAGTATAAAATACGATAAATAAAATTTAGAAAATGAATAAAATGTAAAGAGAAAGACGTATTTGATGTTTTAGAGGAGAATTATCCTTTAGTTTGAGGCTATATTGGTAAAACATAATGTTTTTCCACCTTGTTCCATGGGTGGGGGTCAAGGGCGGCCCTAGCCCATGGCCATGATGGCGATGGCCATGGGCTAGGAGGGCATACAAATTTTCTTAGTTAAGCACTAAGAAAGAAAAAGGCCAAGAATTTAAAGAAGGCAAAGAAAAAAAATAGGTTTAAATTAATAATGGTCACAAATCTATTACGGTATTCTTCTCACAATTCTTAATAAAAATAACCACTTCAGTATTTGTGCTAGGTAGAATGTTTATTCTCATTTTACAGATTTTATTTCAAGTGAGATATAATAGGTTTATTTGATTGGTTTGACATCATCAAAATATACATGTCGTTTTGAATCTCGGTTGTAGATCCTAAAAGTGATACCTAAGTTCCTTTAACAATACTATTGTGTTAGACCATAATATATTTCAATTTTGTGTGTGTTTTAAGGTTCAAAATATTACTTGATTAAATCCAAATTAGAATGACTTAATTAATACATATCGTTCTTGTTATATTTAATTAAAATCCTCGTGGGGAAGAGTTGTCTAGCTCTTATAGGTTCCCAACCCCTTCAAATACTTTATTTCGTTACATATCAAAGGCATTTTTATGTCTTTTTACCATGGGCACACCTCTGGACCGGCCCTGGGGGGTGGAACAAGTCTACTCCACTCATTTCCGGTCTGTTCCACATAAAAGTCCTGCCAAATGTGGAACAGTGTTCCCAGTTCTTGTCTGTTCTGTCATATGGCCTATATCCAATGTACCAAATGCACCCTAATAAAAAATAATAATTGAGCCTACTTTTTATTTTTTCAATAAAATTGCAAATAGAAGAACCGCTAACAGAGTTCACCAAAAAATTGCTAACTGACAGAATTTTTAGTTGATTATCGTAATAATGTGCATAAAGTATAAGCATTTTATATGTCAAAAAAATAGGCTAATGGGGTCTTATTTTCTTGGAAATACGGCTTTGTCCTAATTTTCCTAAATTTGGCTCTTTCCCTCTTGTCAAAACCACATGCTTCTGAATGTTTGAGTGTCAGCAATATATCACTTAAAAGTTAAACTGATTCACAAAATTGCAACCACTATCATACTCATGTAGAACCTCAATCAGTGTTGGGGTCTGTTTCTTAGCAGCTTTTAGGGTGTGTTTACTAACGACTTAATGGGCTTAATAGGTATTTCGGCTTATTCGCACAGACGTTTAGCGCTGTTTACTAACGACTTATTCGCTCAGAATTTGGCTTATTCGCACAGTGCCTAGGGGGTCACTTGTCCCCACTAAGCCATAAATCTGACCATTATACCCTTGTTTCACATGCCTACCCTCTTCAATCACACGCCTCTCTCTATCAGATCACTTCCTTGCATCTCTTCTCCATATGCCTCCGCTTCTTCCCATCGTTGCATATCTTCCCGACGACATCTTCTTTGTTCCTCCGGCGTTGTTCTTTGCTCATCGCCAGTAGCTGTTCGTGTCCGGCAAAAAAGCCGCCGCCGCTAGCTGCTCATCACCGCTGCTGCTTCACCACATGTATAGTCTTCTTCTTTGCTTTTCACTGTCAACAGCGACAGATGGGCTGCCGTGTAGTGCTTTAAGGATATTTGATTTCATTTGGGTATCTTAGGTCACTAGAACCTATTTAATTTAGGATTTCTTTTTTTCTTTTCTTGCCAAAATGTAGTGTACATAGTCAGATGGGTTTCCTTATTGTGCATATAAGGATATTGGAGAGCGAATTTTTATTCCTTCAATTCCTTCCTGGTATGGTTATGGTATCAATTGGTTCTTCATAATGAATTCTCAATTTGTTGTTATATTTTGGTTGAAAATGTTAAATTTCAAGTATTCATACTCGGGGTAAATTGGTCATTTTAAACATTCAGACGCTTGATTCAGAAAAAAAGGTAAACACTAACATCTGTTTATCCAGATAGATAAATTTATCCGGACAGACACATTTATCCATACAGGACTTAGGGTGTGTTTACTAACAACTTAATGGGCTTAATGGAAATCAACCAAACAGCCCCTTAGTCAAATAAGTGGTAGATTGCATGTGGGGGTCTAATTACTATTTTGAAAATGGAATAAAGAAGTATTCACCAACCTTGTTTTAAGGGCAAGCTTCCTCATACGTATCCGCATCTGTGTCATTTTAGTCAGCCGCTGCTTTGCCTTGTGTACAAGGAACTTCGGCCAGTACATCTGTCGATTCAATTTGCAAGATTCATTACAATTTAGAATTTCATTTCTCCATGTAACATTCTCAACATACTTGTGTATGTTGAAAGGAGGTAAGAATGTTCTATACCAGATTCTTGTCAATAATTTCTAGTGCCTTCTCATAATTCCGAGGCAATTTCACTCTTTCCCACAACTTGTTTGGCATATGAGCCCTCTCGATAGTTTTCATATACAAGTAGAAGACTCCTGCAACAAAGAAAGTATAAGATAGCGTATAACCAGATGATGAATAAAAATACGTAAATGTAACAGAAGCAGAAAAAAACAAAAGAGATGCAGATTCACCAACTAACTTGGTCTACCACCTTTCAATATGCAAAAAAAACGAACAACCCTTTAATGCACTATGAGTTCATGACCAGGGTGATTGAAAATGCCAAAAACCATACCCAGATAACAGTTTCAAGCCAAATTCACTATTTCAACAAATCATAAAGTGCACAGCTCTTTCCTCCTTTAGCAAATGATGATGAAGTTATGAAGATATTATCAACAGCTTCCTGGTGTGGCTTCTAAGTTTGCTAAGCTACAGTTGGAACGATTATCCAACTTGCTTAATAACGCTATAGGAAGAAAACTGGTGAACAACTAATGGATGCATCCTATTTGCTTTCTAAAGCCTCAAGAGAGACATGTATTTTCAGACTGGCTTCTATTATCAAGTTTCTATCCTTTAAAGAGCTCTTTTAAAGCTGATAGTTATTGCTCCCAAGTCTTCATTATCAATAAATCTTAATCAAACTGCTCTACGTCCAACTAGCACTCACTTCAACCAAACTTACCAAAGTAAACCCTCCGAATTTCTTTTTTGTACATGTCATTAACTAGCAAGCTTGAAAGATCATTTTACAACCCTTAAGTATACATCGATTTGAATTTTGAGCAAGTCCTCATGTGCCTTCCTTCAAATTCCTCTCTACCTTTTAGCCTTTCAATTAGTTAACTAGGAATTCTAAACCATATTCAATAGCATGATTTCAATTCCGTATATAAATGTGAAATATGCAATTCCCATTTCATCTACTTTGCATGAGCTCTTCTAGCTCTCTCATGACACCGGCTACTATCTTTCTCCATATGCTATATCTATGCAAGCTCCTCTTTAATTCTACTACCGATAAAAATGTTTAGATTATCCTCCAGGGTCCCTCCTTACAGTTGGTGATGTAAGTGAAGTGTTTGCTTTATCATCAACTTGAAAATCAACATATCCGTACACTTTTTGCTGCTAATTTGACATGCAAGTCCCTTAACCCAAACTTTGGTCATTCAACTTTACCAGTAAAATTATTCTTCCCTCTTGGACTATAAATTAATCAACCGAAAGAAGCCCGTTTTCCATACCCAACCCAGACAAACCAAAACACATCGACATGCAAAATCAACAGAAGGAAGCCAATTTGTACCCCTGCATGAATGGCCAGTGTAAAATTTTGATTCAAAAGAAAGCCAAACAGAGTCAAACTTGTACTAACAACATAACAAACAAAGCCAATGAAAATCATGTAACTTCGAACCAAAGATTCAGTTCCAAAGCAAATACATAACAATCACTAAAAATCATAATAGAAGTCTACAACTACGTTAAAGACAGTACCATCATGATCACGGATGGTAGCGTAACGACTATTGGCAAGTGGGCATGAGCTCCGGTTACAAACCCCGGTCAAATTGTATGGGTTCCGACAAAAAATCCCAGCCGTAATTCTGATTAAAAAAAGCATTAAAACCAAAAACAGCAATGTAGCATTAGAAATAAACTTCTTAAAAGCCAATAACAACAATTTATGGTGTTATCCTGTTCTCATGAACAGAGAAAGTACCACACATAATGAATTAGTAAAGATAGCTAAAAAAACTCACTTGGTCATAAAACTACAGTGCTTATGCCTGAGGACTTGCCATATAACCTCATCATTCTGCATTTTATACTAACTTCAAATTCACCTGTTAAAAGAAATTACAGCTTGTGATGTACAAATCAATGCATCAACCGGACATTCTGATAAAACAGAAAGCCATAAAACCATACACAAACATATAATTACCTTAATTAATGAACTAAACTCACTGCACTTAAGAATTAAACCCTATATACACTGTTCCAAACAATCTAAAACTCATAACACTTGTCTTTAGACAAAGCATCCATTCTTAAAATCTGATATCGGAATAAATAAACACTCGAATTTGAACTTGTTAACATCAAATTAAAGCGAGTTAGAGAAACAAACAAACATTTGATCATATACAAATATAAGCGTTGGAAAACAAAACAATTAAACCACAATAAGAACAATAAACATTTATCCTACACAACTGAAGAACAATCAGTTTAAAGTCTCCAAAATCATCCACCTGACCTAATTAACCGAAATCGTTAAACCCTAGCCACACGAACCAATCAGTAATTACATTCATCATTTTGCGAATTTCAAAATGGATACCTTAACCTCAAAGACAACGGAGAGCTCTTCTGTTTCAGCGGCTGAGGAACGGCAGCAAGCGGCGGTGCCGGTGACGGCAGAGATGGGCGACGGCGAGAGAGAAAGCCGGTTAGGGTTTTAGTTTTTCTTCTATAAATATTCCGATGTTATAATATGTAACTTTTTTTTTTGCAAGATGACCACCAAAGTTTAATAATTTCGTTTAGAATAAATTGCAATTTTTAGTCCCTATAGTTTTTTTATAAGTTGCGATTTTGGTACCTGTGTTTTAAAATTTGCGACTTTACTCCCTACGGTTTGTATTTTATTATCATTTTTGTCCTTATGATTTACAACTTATTGTTGGGATCGATGTTTTCGATCCCTATGGTGTATAAATTTCACTATTTTGGTTCCCTCTAATTAAAAGTAAGAATAAGATGTCGTTTACCAAACACTTATCCGGGTAAGCCTTACCAAGTCATATTAGCTTATGGGATGCATATGGCAAGGAACGAGAATCTTACCCTAGTAAGAGCGAAGGCAAGGATGAGAATCCTACCCGGTAAGTGATGGTCGTCGTCTCTTACCACAGTTAGCTCTTACCGGGTAACTTGTTGCATACGATACCGTTTTTGTGGACTAAAATCTTACCTATAAGTAATTGATAGTGTTGAATTTTGTTAATAAGTACTCACTCGGGTAAATGTTTGGTAAACGGGGCCTTAGTCTGGGAACAAAAAATATTAATAAATTATAAATTTATATGAATGAAAATCGTAATATTTAAATCACATTAACAAAATTGAAACTATTAACAAACTAGGAGAATGAAAATTAGAATAACAAAGGAATCAATATTGTAATTTACTTTTTTGTCTAGTTTTACAAAGTATTTGTATATTTTTACTTGTGTGTTTAATATTTTAAGTTTTATAATTATAATATAGTATTAAAAGACAAATTTTGAAAAGTGTTACATGATAATAGCTACTTTATTTGAGCAATTCTAAATTAACTATACTAAAAATGATATCTGCTATGTTTAATAAAATATTATTTCTCTATTTTAAACATTTGATTTCAATACTTATTGTTAGTAAAAAAAGATTATAACATCATTTATCTCCCTTTATATAGGTTTAAATATATTTACTTAAATTTAAAGATTTCGACCTTGTTTCTCTTCTTTTCTTCTTTTAACATAGATCTTGGATCAAAAGAAGCTCATAAATCTCCAAAATTTTATATTCTAACATTAATACTTTATTTTTTTTATGTTTTATTTATTAATGTAATCTTAATTTGTTTTTTTAAACACTTAAGAGTCCTTCTAAAATAACCAACTATAAGATTTCTAAGTAGTGCTTCAAGATTATCCTAAAAGTCTTTTTACCATATTAACAAATATAGTTTGCGCCGATCTTTACATACTGTTTAAATACATCAATATGAACATATACCAAAGTTATATAATCTCATGTTATATTGTATGATTATTATTCCTTAGCCATGGGCCCATAATCATGTCGACTTTTATTTCATGTCTTCTTCAAACGTTCACATCTCTTATCAATTTTAGTCAATTCCATCATCGTATTAACCATCAATCTGCTATTTCACTGACACAATAAAAAGTTGCAAGTTTATGAATTAAATCTCATGCCCTTCGTGTTTTGATTTTTGAAGGGACTGACTATGTATTGTGTTGATTATCTAATTACATAAGTATGGTTAAAACATTTTTTTTGTTACAAAATCAAATATTATATTGAATAACACTTATATTGTTGTATTAGCTTCATTGATAATTTTTGTATCAATCATTTATGTGAAGGAAGTGGTTTGCTTAATTATTGTAGATCACAAGTAACTCGTATAAGGGACGTGTGTTCAGAATCTGTTATTAGTAAGAAAAATATCAGGGTCAGATTTTGTGTGTAAAAGTGGATTTGATCGAGACTTTTAGGAACCAAAGGTTTTTCGTATTTAGACGGGAAATCATTTTAATATTTTAAGATGATCTTTTAGCTTCTTTCACATTTTCTATATAATTTATCAGCTACCTTATTAAATAGTTCGTCAAAATTAACTTATATGTATGAATCATCTAGGACCAATTTGCTAGAATGGGGGATTCATTTGGTTTGAAGAAATACAATGAATTTTGGGAGTTTTGAATTTTAAATCTATTTAAATCCTACATATAAATTATAAAACACATATAAGATTCAAAATCCTCTACCCAAATCCGAAATTAATCCTTACATAAAGTCCAATTCATTTTGTTTCATTCCTACAAACCATACGAACCTTAAGTACGGATGGATAATTAGGGGTACTAAAAAAGCAAAAAACCCAACAAACTCGATCAACTCAACCTAACTTGATGTCAAATAAACCATCCGAAGCAACCCCGACTTGTAATCGGGTTGATTTTTTTCTTTCATATCCGTAGGTATTTGGTTGATATTGGGTTAACGTCATGTGAACCCGACTAACCCAATCAACCCGATATCCCTTTATTTTTTGAATTCAATTTGACCGTTAAAACGTATTAATATGAACATTAACAATTACATTATCACATACACTCTTCATATGTATATATACTTTAAATCTTTTATCCGTCTCTATATAACTCATACATATAGTTACACACACATACATATGCAACTTAACAAAAATAGTTTTGTATACTATAACACCTGAAAGCAATACATAAATCGTCTTTAACCCTTTAATTATTCATCTTTTTTAGGTTTATTACCTCCAATCCTTCACGTTTGAACGATTTTTGTTGATTGACGTTATCATTCGGTTTAAACATTTTATTGTTATATTTCAATGTTTTTTTCTTGAAGGGTGTCCAATCCCCGACAATTTTGGAGGCTAAACATGGCCCAACTTAAATGTCCCCAGGCATGCGCACGAGAAGACTCGAACTCGGTTAGGGCACTATGAACCTCCCGAGTGTTAACCAATCCGCCACAACACTGTTGACTTCAATGGCTTTTGTTGGAGTAGTATTATCATTCGGTTTAACGGTTGTATTCTAAAAGCATGTTTCATTTATTTGTATGTTTCTAATTTTAATTTTACCTTTGTTTAAACAAAACTCAACTTACCCGAACGATTTAGATTGAATTGGGGTGGAAAAAAAATCGGAACCATCAACACCAGACTGAATTCTCGAAACGTTTTTAACCCAATCAATCCAACCCATATGCACCCCTAAGCAGTGGTGAAGGGTTATTGAATTATCATGCTAATTATGAAAACATCTCTTTTAAAATCAACCGTAGATTTATTTATTTATTTTCTATTTTTAAATTCTCCTAATACGTATAATTGGATGGACTATAGCTATAGACATTGTTTGCTAAAAGTAAGTTAACTTATAACTTAGTTTATAAGTCACCTTATCTTATAAGACAGTACATGTTTGGATGGACCATAATCTAGCTTATAAGTTAACTTATAAATTAGCTTTTTGAAAATCTACTATCACTAACCTTTTCGTAACTTATGGAACTTTTTACTTTTTATTCCAAATATACCCTTGTTAAGTTTTATACCATTAAACCCCAATGGGGCAGCCTACTGGTTAAGGCTTGGTGTTGGGGAAAAACCCACCCAAGTTCGAATCCGGGGGTGAGCAACCAGGGGCCACTGGGTATTAATCCCAGGGGAGCATGCTTTAANCTCGGTAAAAGTTACCAAGGATGTAGCCTGGGCAAACCCAGGTGAACCTTATCCAAAAAAAAAAGTTTTATACCATTAATTTTCAAACACGTCTTTTTTTTGTTCATTTACAGTCATAAGCTACCTTATCAACAACTAGTGTTTGCCAAACATAACTTACTACCTTATCAGTCATCAGTTACCTTATCAGTCACCAGCTATCTTACCAGTCATAACCTACCTTATCAGTCATCAGCTAACTTATCAGCTAGTTTGCAAAACATAGCCTAAATAAATGCAATATTTATTGTGAAAATGGTCAATAGGCAAACCCATCGTCCTAAACCTTATGCATGAACGGTCCAGAATTTTTTTTCTTTTAAGAAATGTTATCTTCAAACTCAACTGTCTACCTCGTCCCATCTCATCATCCATCATCCCTGTCACCATCCATCTTTGAATGGTACAAAGGCATCCCTCTTGAGGAAATCCAACAAAATACTCAATCTCTGCGTCCAGATTCATTTTTAATCAAATTTTCAAATAGAACTTTTATTCTAGTTACAGATTATGGGGTTGGATTCATAACCAGAAGTTGAGGTTATTGTGACGAACGTGAAAAGTGATCAGTGGTGGCAGCGCTAGATTTTTTTTTTCCTAACGGAACACCTTTAAGGTAAATTAGAGGAGGTGTCGAGTCCTTGGGTTGGTCCAGACTGGGCTGCCCCCCAGCCCAGTCGGACAATGGGCTGCCGGATACTGATGGGGAGGCATGCGTGTGCGTGTGCGTTCGTGGTAGTCGTTCGTTGTACCTTTTCGAGAGTTTTTTAAGTTCACTGGTTTATTTCAATGCATTTCTAAGTTATTTTGTCGATTTTAAGCGACTTTTTTAAGGTTTTAAGCTGATTTCGATAGCCATTTTTGGTTTTTGAGTTGATTTCAAGATAGTTTATTGGTCAATGGAGTCCTAGACAAGGAGGTACCAGGACAAACTATGGGGAAAAAAATTCCTTGTTTTTATCCCTCTTTTGTTTCAAAGCGAATCCGTTCCCGAAAGTGGTTATCAACCATTGGATGAGAAGTTGACGCACATTAAAATTAGATGTACCAAGATCAGATACACCGAGACTACCGGATCAATTCTCATCGGAACCACAGCTCATGGGAGGACCTGAGCTTAAAAGTGATCAACCGGTCTCGGATCAATTCTCATTTGAACCACCACAACTCATGAAAGACCTGAGCTTAAAAGTGATCAACAGTTTCACATCCATTGTCACGCTTCACACAGTAAGCTCAACTTCTCACACAAACCTTCCCCATAAACATCGTAAATATATATATTTTTTTCTTTTTATCTGAAATCTTTAGGCAAATGCTTTTTACTACCACCACTAAAATAGAAATTTGGTTCCCAAAATAGTATTAAAAAGTGAATTTGTGCTATGAGATTGATTATTTGGTTAATTAGGAATTTAGGATCATTCTGTCACCTTCACCCCCTCCCCTATCTCTCTAACCTATGGTTCTCCATCCCTCCATAACCACCAGTCACCACCACCACCATTGAAGCAGTCCACCTGCCACCTGCAACATAAACAAACAAAACACTTCATGAAAACCACAAATCCAAAAAAATCAAACTATCAAACACGAAGAAGTAGTTTTCAAGCAATTAGAGAATAAAAAAACAGTTACGATAAGCAAACAAATCGGACAAAAGCAGTGACGATGGAATCATGGAAGAAGAAGAAGAAGAAAACTAGAAACGAAGTGCCAAAAAAACCGGAGGATAACGATCCAAAATGGCACACAATCAAACAAAAATCTGACCACCACGAGAAAAAGACGACAAACAGAAAGGCAATCAGATCAGATCAGATCAGATCAGATCAGAATTTATGGAGGCGATAAGAGTATCGGAAAAAGCTTACCGGTGAATATAATTCATCTGTAGAAAATTGGACTGAATTTAGGGTTTTTTTTTGCTGCAATGGAGTCCAAAAACACCGAGATCTAAATCTTAATCGATTCACAATCCAATCAAACATTCCATATTCCTCCTGAATTCGTTTTAATTTCGATTCATTTTTTATTCATCTTATAGCTTAATAATTCTCCAATCCGAAAACCGAACTCACTGCTAGGTTTTAGATCTAGAATTGATTCGTTATTGCCAATGGTTTCCGCTGTGCACGAGGTAACTACTCCGGCTATAGTTCGAGTTACCGTAACCGTGATAGGGAACCTTGTTTCCGGCGACGGATTTGTTGTAATACCGCACCGGAGCCGGAAGTCTAGCCGGCGGTTTCGAGAGGTGACGGAAGCACCACCGATTCGTAGCAGCAGCGATAACCGGCGATCTCGAGGTGTACGAAAACGAAACAGGTGATTTCGGCGATCCTGCCTCGTGCGTGACGGTGCTGGTGGAGGAAGAGGAACCGGAGGCGGAGGCGGCGGAGGAAGTCGGGGGAGAGATCCGCTTCGGAAGCGATAGAAACGCTCTGATTTTCAGAGGCTTCGACTGCTGCTGTGTGGCTTGCCGGTCGTATTCCTCGATGATGTTGACGAGATCCTCGTCGGAGGTGATGGATACGAGCGCATCTAGGTCCTCCGTCGGCAACTGACACCGTAAGCTCACGGAGCTTCCACACAGTTCACCGAGTTTCGCCATTAATTCTGTAAATGAGTAAAATCACGAGCGATTAGATCGATATTCTCCAGATCTGAGATCTATAAGATCGAATTTGCAATCACAAAAACGTAGATTCACGAAGAAACGTAAAATCGACAGAAAACGTAAGGAGCAAGTTAACTGACCGGAGAAGGAGATGAAGCGGTCAACGGCGAGGACGCGAGTTTGACCGCCGTGGTAGCGGAGCTTGCCGTCGGGATAGCGAGGGAGGATTTTGCCGCCGTAACTGCATAAGAATTTGGTGGTGGTGGTGGTGGTGGTGGTATCCATGGAAGAAGCTGCCATTGTTAGGAGAGAAGAGAGAGAAGAAGAGGCGGTGGTTGTTTGCTTCTTCAAGCCTAAGGATGGTGCCATGGGAGGGCTATTTATAGAAAGTTTTCTGGGAAGGAAAGGAAGAATGTTTTCTATTCAAATACGTAAATTATTAAATATAGTTTTTAAAATTTAATTAAGATAGTTAATGTGAATGTTAGACAACTCATCTTTTTAAAATACGGTAAATGACTTGGGAGGGTAACTAACTATTCGATTTGTATACGTATTATTATTAAACTATTTTTTGTACATATAATATCATTATGACCGGCTATAGCCCGTTTTCCTGGTTTGGTGTATTACGTGGCAATTACTTGATACACGTGGCAAATGACGTGGCATGTTAAAGGACTTATAAGGGTAATGAACTATTCTGTTTGATCACGTTTTACCATTGAACTTTTTCTAATTGTTTAAATGTTACCATAGTCCATCTTTATATTTGTAATTGGAATCCAAATGACAGGAAAGGGTCATTTATGTTGGATGCTTTNGTTGGATGCTTGGATTTGTTTCTTTCATTAGATACTCAATGCGTACTTCAACCAACCGAGTAGAAATACAATTTAAATGTTGGTAACGGAAATTCTGATTGTTTCTTTAACCTTTTCCAACATGACTGCTGTTTGACGCAACAATTATATAAAAAAACATTGTGCATTATAATCAGACTACCAATAGCCTTCATTTTTGTTCTAATCATGTCAACAATGCATCATTTCAGAATAAAAAAAATATTTTTTTATCATTTGAACTAAGACAAAAACACCATTCACCACAAAAAGTCAAACTGTGACAAAAGACGAGAATCAAGCAACCTCATTTGTTAAACATTATCTTGTGGTAATTTATATCAAAAATCAATCAAGTTATATCGATTCCAAAAGTAACGGTTTCAAAATCAATAGAGATGAAAAACAATGGTTTTCAAATGAAAATTAAAGTTCAATGGTATATTGAGTATAAAAAAAAAGTTTAATGGTAAAATGTGATCAAACAGAATAGTTCATTACCCTTATAAGTCTTTTAACATGCCATGTCATTGCCACGTAATACAAAACGGGCTATACCCGGTCATAATGGTATTATATGTACAAAAAAAAGTGTTCAATGCTATATTGAGTACAAAAAATAGTTCAATGGTAATATGTGTACAAATCGAATAGTTAGTTACCCTTCCAAATCATTTGCCCTTTAAAATGTGATGACAGCTTTGTAATAAACCTTTATATCAATGTAATACTACTCATGTTTCATGCTTTATAATATATATTAATACATTTTAATCATAAAATATATTATTTATATATAAAATAAAGTTTTATGAATCAAAAAAGAGGAAAAATAGGGAAAAATAGAAATAGGACCCACGTTTTAAGACCTTGCTAAATATGAAAGACTTGCAACTTCTTACAAGACTTGTTACGTATGTGGCATTGCCACCTCACTTGCAAGAAACCATTGCAAGATTAGTGTACATGCTCTAAGGCTATGCCTACCCGAATCCTCCCAACTCTCTCAATCCTACTGTCACATCAGCTTTTCCTCAATCCCACAATTAACCATCTGGAACATTCTCTGATTAGTACCCAAACCTTCCCAACCCTTTCAATAAAACACACCACACACACACACACCATAGACACACAACACACACAAACTCATCGGTTATCATCGGCTTCTCCACACCGCTCGAGCCTGAAACCGTCGAACCCGCTGCCGGCGTAACGGAGCCCGCTAAGCCTGACGGCTTCGAACCCGTCCAACCCCGTTCGCCGGTACGCATAAATGTGATGACTATTTTTATAAAAATATAAATGAAAGAAATTTGGAGTTATAATGATATTTTATTGAAATGAAAAGGAAAATTAAAAGTGGTTGTTGGTGGGACCCATGGAGGGATACGTCAGTCAAGATTCCAAATACGCGTGGGACCCAATCTGGTAGGGAGTTTTTCCTTGTTGAAGTCCAACAAGATAACCCAACCTCTTTGATTTAGCTTCAACTTTTTAGTTGCTTTTTTCTAACAAAGAGTTTATTTTGCTACCTTAACTATGCATCAGCTTTATCATAAACCTATTATAAGCTATCTGAAGTCTCTCTCTGTTTAGTACCACAACCCATCAAACCAAATACCTAATGCATATATATTTTAAATAAAAAAAGAAGAGAGAGAGAGAGTGAGAGAAAGATGGAGCTCGGGCTTCACCGGTGTGGGGAAGCCTGCTGCCAAGCCGCTTGCTTCGTATCGTATCCCGCTCCAGCCCGCCAGCCTACCAAGGCGTTACAGATAGCCTTGTATTTGATAAATCAATTAATAGCTGATGAATTAATTGTTAAATGATAAGTTAGCTGGTAGCTAATAAACAAATTATGTTTGACAAAAACCAGTTTATGGAACGTAAAACAACCAAAAAGAGCATTGTGAATAAATAGTCAATTACAAAGACTTGAAATCTACAAAAGGAATTCCAACTAAATCCTAAATCTAACAGTTTTTTTATTTTAAAGATTGCAACATTAATTGTACTATTTAAATATTTTATATATTTATCGATAGTATTGCTTTTCTCTTATAAATTAAAAGTAGAAATATAATAAAAGTTTATGGCTTTCTTATAGTAATAATTCTTAAGAGTTCTCTAAATTTAAAGAATTTCATATGGTATTTCATGTTTTCTTCATTTTTAAGTACCCGTTGAAACAAAAATACATCCAGAATCTCTATTTTTTCATCTTAAAAAATAGTTGTTGATTCGCTAACAAGATAAAATTGTACATGATTTCGGTGTTTTAAAACCAAACCCTTTTGAGAGAAATCTCAAGCTACGCAGTACGCACCACTTGATAACTGAGAGCATCTGCAGTGGTGGAACCTCTAATAACCTCAGTTACCGTATTTTTTCCTGCCACATCATTGTCATCTCAACAAATTAAAAACCTTTTTAAACCTCTACAATGGAGATTCTTATAAAAACCACACTTCCTTTTTTATTTATTTATAATATTATTTTTATTTATGTAAATTATTATATAACAGAAAAAGAAAGTATTACAAAAACCTAGGTTCCAATAAAGGACCAAAATCTCTATCCCACAGTAGAGATTCTTGTAAAAACTTCAGGAAAAATCTTAATTGTGGATACTCTGATAAGTTAGATGGTAAATTAGCATAAAAGTTTATTAATTGAACATATTACATTATTATAACAACCCATATTGAATAAAAAAAACATACTAATTTAGACTATCTACAAAATTAGCAGGTTGCTTTAATTAAATTAAAAAGATAATACTCTCAATAAAAATAAACATTAAAATATATTACATCAAATAAAAACCAAAAACTAAAAACCATTAATAAAAAAATATTGTATTTTTGTTCACCTATTACACCAACCATTTTTTTTTTCAAACTTTTGGGTTATGTTTAAACTTCAATTAATTTTGGCTAAACCCTCTAACCAGGAGCCAAATTGACAAATACTTGATGATTAACATTTTATAATAATATAACCACATATTGCATAAAAAGTAATTATTATTATTTCTTTATATTTTGAAAAATATAAAGAAATATATATAGAGATATTTTTTATAAACGGTTGCATCGTTTAACTATAAGAAACATATATAGAGATATTTTTTATAAAGTCAATGTTGGTTTAGTGGTTGGATCCTTGCTTTTTAAAGAGGAAAAGTTTTGTATTCGAGTTTTGTTGTTACAGTTTTTTAGAAACATAATAAATATAATATTAAAAGCTAAAAAATACTAGAAAAATGACTATAGCAAGATTTGAACCTAAGACTTCAGGTTTGAAGAGCAATGAACTAACCAACTAAACCAATAAAATATTGTATTTTTATTATAGTTTCAAAATATATATGGTGACACAAAACAAATTAATACGGTGACACTTTTCGAGCAGGGATGGACCTAGCCTTGTGGCTACGGTGGCACATGCCACCGTTTCATTCACCTGTCGTAGTGTAAAAAATTACAGGTCCTGAAAGGTGTCACCATATTAATTTGTCTGTATCACCATATATATTTTGAAACTGCAATTATAACACAAGTTTTACTTTGTAGAGTTGGTTAGTTCCTTCCTTTTCAAATTTGGAGTCTTGGGTTCAAGTCTTGGTTTAGGGTTTAGGGGTTACGGTTCAAGTCTTGTTAGAGTCATTTTTTACTTCATTTTAGTTTTATTTCATCATACTTATTGTGTTTGGTAAAAAATTTGCTTGTAACTGTTGGAAAATTAATACACATTAATTCTAAATTGAATGGAAATTAAGGATGTGGTCTTTAACATTTCATATCATTCTGTTACAATCAATGGAATTATGATCCATAATGATTCGTCTCTTGAAATTCTTTAAGTTACTAATAACTTTCATATATAAAGAATACAACATTGAGTTGTATGGAGTGAGTTGAAAAAAGTAGATACAAGAAGAAACAAAACACAATAGGAAAATCGAGACATAGATTCTCAAGTTCAGGCATGATGGTAGAGTTCGACAGAACTTGATTACGTTGAGAGTCGTTGTATCCTGGGAAATCGACACATTGGTAGGGGACGAATCAGTTTTAAGGAGACTGTGTCTAACACGGGCCTCGACTCAATACTCCAGTTTGTTTTCAACTTTCTCTAATATTGTTTATATTTATGTTTTGGTGAAACTATTTTCTTACAGTAACAAGAGTCAAACTTAAGACATTACACTTGAAAAGCAAGAGACCAACCGCTAGACCAATATAGGATTTGAGAAAAATATTTCTACATACGTTTCTTATAGTCAAATTGTGCCACCGTTTGAATTTTTATTAGGTCTGTCTCTGTTTTCAAGACCCCATATTTTTTTTACATTATGATGAAGCGATACGGTTGCACGTGCCATCGTAGGTCCTTAATTAGGTCCATCTTGCCTTTATGTATAGGTTAGTTAATAAATGTGTGAGGCAACTTTTCTTAAATACAAGACAAATTCTAGTTCAACCGTGAGTGAAAGCAGAAAAATACCTGCCCCTTATGTTGATGTCCTTTCAGGCAGGTTTTGTATCCGATCAATTAAGGCTCTCGATAATTATTTTTATTTTATTTTTTTGTAAAAAAGTATTTGTCACTTTAATCATATATTCAGGTTATGTATACTTCTGAAACATTTTTTTGGTTAAACTAGCATCATTAGTGATTTATAAAATTTTACTATGATTCATCAGACGTTATTGATTTTTATTATATAGAGCCTAACAGTCTCTTATAATTTTTAATCAATTCAAAATTATACAATATAGATTCATCCTCTGTGAACTTGATGAACAAAAATTTGGCAAAAAACAACAGCCGCGTTATTTTTGTTTTTTCAATAGACAAAAAAGGGAAAAAAATGGAATTGGCACGCGATCAAGGTGTTGTTTGTTTTTAAGACCTGCTATTATCTCAAATCTTATTTCACTTTTGATTGGTATAATGTGATGCTGAATTTCAAAAGCAAATCAATAAAACTATTATTTTTTAGGTTGTGTTTGGCAAAAATAAGCTAACTTATAAGTTAGTCCATCCAAACATGTATCAGAAGCTAGCTTTTTGAAACGATACTTTAAGTAGCTTTTGAGAAACTTTTTGTAGTTTTTTTTTTTTCGATTCTACTCTTATTAATATTAATTATTAAATTCAAAAATATCATTTTTGGTTATTTTATATACTCATAAGCTAGTTTTGCCAAACATAATTTGTTTATAAGATAGCTTATCAGTTACTAATAAGCTTATCAATCAACAGCTAGCTTATCAGCTAGTTTGCAAACACATAGCCTTAAATTACATAAGATTTATTTTTAAACATCAAATACTAAAATAATAATAAAAAATACACTTATTTTCAAACTTTTTTTTTTTTTGATAAAAATAACATCGATGTCAACGAATTTCCAAGAATCACGTATGTTTACTTTTTATTGTTATGAAATTTTATTAACTATAAATTATTATGTATAAAAAACATTAATTTATATAATATATAATAGATTTTCAATTAAATATTTAATAGTTAATATAATATTTAACGGCTAAGAATAAGATGCGGGCCTGGCCGCATCATCGGGAAGCCACCAACTATTGTACATCGTTAATCATTTATGTATAGTTTTTTTTTTTTTAATAAGAAGTGTTATATATATATATATAGGAAAGTTCAAATATGAACCACTTTTTGGTTGTGAATATAAGGACAGCTGAGAGNGTATGGTCCCCTCCTTTAATTCAATGCCCTCCCATGAATCGCGCCTAGTCATCCGCCGTGGACTATATATATATATATATGGGTGGGTTCAAATGTGAACCACTTTTTGGTTGTGGACGTGAGGACAGCCGAGACCGCGACACGTGGCGGATGACTAGGCGCCACGTCAGCTCCACGGCGGATGACTAGAGCT
>LUCG01017180.1:0-14627 GCA_001633085.1 Carthamus tinctorius | reverse complement strand
GGTTTATACAAAAATGAGTAAACTACAATTTTGGTCCCTGTGGTAAAAGTACCCCTCATTTAACCGACTTTTTTAATGGGATTAGTGAGCAGGGACTTGATTCAAAGCGATTACTGAACATCAAGGACCGTCTGTGTAGTTTTTGAAGTTCAAGGATCATTTTCGTTGATTTTTGTAAACCTTAAGAACCAAAATTGTAGTTTACCGTTAAAAGAAAACACAAACTATTTGAAACGATTATAAATTAAGTACAACTAAAATGCAAGAGAGCTAGATTTTTATATATTTTTCTTGTCAAAGCAACAAATGGAATGGTTTAAGATTGATTATTTCCGAGACTAAATTACAAAAAGAAAAAGAAAAAATGTGTAAACTTAAAGTTGTATAAAATACTATTTTTGAAACAGAAAATGCAAAAAAAAAAGGTTTTTGAATAAAATATCTTAATATTATAATGAATGTTGGATTTTTTATGACGAAGAATCTATTAAAGATAAATGCAATTTCTTTTAGAGATTTTAATTTTAAAGAATTTATTTAAAACGCTTGATCGACTATTTTTGGTCGAAAGCATTAGAATCTTTTCTAATGGAGTAAACTTGCAAGTTGATGGATAGTTAAAGGACTAAATTTGCACTTAACAATTCTAGTTACATAAAACGGTACGGAGATTTGATTTAAGAACGAGTCTCATGCAAAATAAAACAAACACCCATCCATCCTTCAACTCTCCCGCCCCAATTGGGCGGACGTCACAATGACCTTTTTACCCTTCTCCACAACCAACTTTTCACTCTTCTTCTATTTCATATTCCCATCATCTCTCTCCCTTTTCATTCTCACGCCACCGATCTCCAACCGGCCGTTCCATTTTCCGGCAACTAATCGTTGTTTGCTCCGGTCATCATGTCCGCCGCCGCCGCCAGCGATAAACCTGGCCGTTGCTCCTCCGTCTACAGCGAAGTTCAGACTAGCCGCCTCAAAGTTCCGTTGCCTCTGCCGTCAGTACTCAAATCGTCGTTTGACGTTGTGGATGGACCTAAGAGCTCCGCCGCCGGCAATCCAGGTTATGTGATCGCGGTTTCACACTGGCATTATGCACGCAAAAGTTTAAATGGAAACTCAATTCTGATTGCGAACGCAAGGACCGTTGAGACCGCGTCACGTGGCATATTCACCCTGGATAATCATGTGTTATTCAGAGTGAATAGAGTGTACAACACAGTGTTTAGTGTTATTCAACATTATTCACTCTGAATATAACACTGAATGTTGTGAATAGTCATGTGTTATTTAAAGTGAATAACACACAACATTCAGTGTTATTCAGAGTCAATAACAATGTTTAAGGTCAGCATTATTCACTCCGAACAAAAGCAAAAGTGAGTGATGTGTTATTCACTCTGAATAATATATGATTATTCAGAGTGAATATGTCACGTGGCACGATCTTAGCGGTCCTCACATTTACAATCATATTTGAGGTTCCATTCGAACCTGACCCTAGACGAAAGTTCCGATGCGAACTAAAAATTTCATTGCAAATGTGAGGACAACTGAGAGCGCGCCACGTAGCATAATTATGTATTATTCAGATTGAATAACAATGCATTCGGTGTTATTCAAAGAGAATAATACTGAATAATACAAAATGTTGTATTATTCACTCTGAATAACATTTAACCCTGTGATATTCACTCTGAATAATACATGAATATTAAGAGTGGGTATGTCACATGGCACGCTCTATGTTGTCCTCACATTCACGATCAATGTAGAATTGTAAATCTCAGGTGTATGTGATATTGTCATCCGTGTATAAGATGCTATCAGATCCGCCTCGAGTTGTTAGTGTTGTATCTATGATTGATTTGTGTGCGTGTACAAAAATGTTAGTTCTAAACAATAACAGCAACTGATAAGGTAGCTTATGACTGTAAAATGACAAAGAAAAAAACATGTATAAAAACTGGTAGTGTAAAACTTAGCAGGGGTATATTTGGAATAAAAAGATAATAAGTCCCATAAGTCACCAAAACACTAGTGACAGCTTTTCAAAAGGCTAGCTTATGGTCCATCCAAACATGTACCTGGCTTATAAGTTGACTTATAAGTTAGCTTATTCTTACCAAACAACGCCTAACGCTTGGATTGTAACAATGTAGACGAGATCGCGAAGCTCTTTCCAAAGCTGTTCGGGCAGCCATCAGCATCCTTGAAGGCTGGAGGCAAATTAGCAGAGCAGAGTCTAAAGATCGGTGTTGTTCTATCTGGAGGACAGGCTCCTGGTGGACACAATGTGATTTCTGGAATTTTTGGTGAGCAAATCCATTTAATTGAAGATGTTGATATATAGTGGTAGGAAAAGGAGTTTCTAAAAAAGTGTGTTTGGGATTGCTTTTTGAGCAAATTAAGGGTGTTTGGGATTGCTTTTTGAGTTTCAANGTAGGAAAAGGAGTTTCTAAAAAAGTGTTTGGATTAGCTTTTGGGATGGTAAATTAGCTTTTACATGTAAAATGACTAAAAAGCACTTTTAGTTGGAAAAGGAGGAAACAAATANTTGAAAATCTCCTTTTTGAAGAACAATGAAAAGCAGTTTACAAAAGTGCTTTTGAAGTACACAAACAATATTTTTGACTTATTAGCTTTTTGAAAAGCCCAAACACCCTCATAACATATGTGTTTGTGAGGTGTTACTTGTTTGATCACTTTTAATCTCACTAAGTCCTTTGGTTGGACACTATAGACTATCTGCAGAATAGAACCCAAGGCAGCACAATGTATGGATTCAGAGGTGGCCCAGCTGGAATTATGAAGGGTAAATATGTGACGTTGACGGGCGACTTTGTGTATCCGTACAGAAATCAGGTAATGTTTGTGTGATTCGGTGGCTCGGTTCAGATCAGGATATCTCTCAGGTTGTAGGCTGTGAATTAGGCGGTGTTTGGCAAAAATAAGCTAGCTTATAAGCTGGTTCATCCAAACATGTACCATAAGCTAGCTTATTGAAATGCTAGTTAGAGTAGCGTTTCATGAGCTTTTTGTAGCTTTTTCCAATTATACCCTTATTAATGTTAATTATTATACTCCAATNATAAGCTAGTTTTTGCCAAACATAATTTATTCATAAGCTAGCTTATCAGCTAGTTTGCCAAACACAACCTATGAATTAGTAAAGCATGAGGACTGGTCCTTGGTCCTCTGAGGCCCAGTCCCAATTTCTCAAAAACAAGGCTGGTCGCTAACCTGCCATGGGTCTGAATATAGGACCGATCAGGGACGACCGGTGTTGATCCACCGATCAGGGACGACCGAATATCAGGCCCAATTAAGGTCCAAATCGGTTCTGGACTGGGCCTGATATTCGGACCTTAACTGGCCCTTTTTTGGACGGGCCTCATCCGGTCCTAGGTCTGAAACCCTTTAACTGAATGGGGCACAAGGACCTGGACCGGTCAATTTAACTGTTCCACGTCCTGTGCTCGAGCCTTTTGTGCATCTCCACCGGTGGGAGTCATACATTTTCGCCTTAAATATTTCCTTACATTGGTGGGGATCATTATATTCACCTTAAATATTTCCTTACAGTGGTGGGATCATTATATTTTGTAGGGTGGCTTTGATATGATCTGCAGTGGAAGAGACAAGATTGAAACCCCTGAGCAGGTTGTAACTTTTTTTTGGAATATTTAGTTTGAAGCTAGTCACCACCACTTCCTAAAACTGCATTACTCCTCTGCAAGTGCTTGATTAAAACCTTAGGTTTGTTGATGAGGTTGCATTGTTCTTCCAGTTTAAAGAGGCTCAGGAAACAGTCAAGAAGCTTGACTTGGATGGCCTTGTTGTCATTGGTGGGGATGACTCCAATACAAATGCCTGTCTGCTAGCAGAAAACTTTAGGTCTGTTTGGTTACATTTTCTTGCAAACTGTACTCGCAATGTATTTTCATGAAGACTTCATCGGTGTCTTTTAACCTGCTGAAGGACTAACAACCTGAAAACTCGGGTTATCGGATGCCCAAAGACCATCGATGGTGACTTGAAGTGCAAAGAAGTTCCTACAAGTTTCGGATTCGACACTGCCTGCAAGGTAATCAAACTCATGGCAGGAGTTCTGCACCTAGATCGAATTTTGCTGCACTAAATTTGGGAAGTTGGCGTTGGTGGCCAATTGAAACTATGGTGTTTGCCTCCTAGCCAAACTCTTTCCCATTTTGCACTCCATGGCCAACCATTCGGTTAAAAAATCCCCGAGTCTGTTAAATTTAGCTGACTCAGCTAAAAGACAAAAAAAATTGACTTCTCAAAGGTCAGATCATGGGTCTTCTTTCACGAGTCAGCTAAATCTAACGGACCTGGGTCATTTTTAGAGAACGTGGTTCTGTTTCTAAACCTCGGTTGGTTACTTTTTGCGAGCCAGCAAAATTTAACGGACCTGTTCAATTTTTAATGGAATGGTTGGCCATGGAGTGTGAATGAGAAAGATTTTGGCAAGGAAGCAAAGACCTTATTTTCAAATGGTCACCAACGCCAATTTCCCAACTAAATTGCATGCAAGGCAGCTTGCTGCAAGGTTAGTTGTGCATTGGTTTGCATTAAATATTGGGCAATGCTATAGGCACCCTGTTAATGTCAAAATCAGGTCAGCTTATTATTCATTGGGAATATAAAAAGCAGGGTTTGATGTTGATGTCTGTGAGGAGAAAATACTTGATAGGGATGCACTTAGCAATATAGAGGGGTGCCATTAGCCTCCCCCTAAGTTTTCTCTATGGCATGCAGATCTATTCGGAAATGATTGGAAATTTGATGATCGATGCACGTTCCACTGGGAAGTATTATCACTGTAAGTGTTCCGTGTTCATGTTTCGGCCATTCTAGTTTGTTGAAACTGATAAAACATTGTCCCTTTTAAGTTGAAATCTCCCCCGAAAATCACCAATCACAATAGCATCTATTTGCCACCCACCGATGTATTATTTGAATCTCCATCATCCATCTCCTTTTCGGTGTAGAGTCCCTGAAGAGTATATAGCAACTATCTTCCTTTTCTCTTTTGAATTGATTTTATATTTATCAAAGATTTACCGATCCAGCAAATTATCCTATCATTATCGAAAAGGTTCTAAATAAACCTTTTGTATTGCTTGTTAGTATGAATGTATGACATATGAAGCAACCACTTAGGTTGTGTTCGGCAAAAATAAGCTAGCTTATAAGTTGATACATGTTTGGATGGATCATAATTCATAAAGCTAGCTTATAAGCTAAGCTAGCTAATTGAAACGCTAGATGGAGTAGCGTTTCAGGAGCTTTTTGTAGCATTTTCCAATTATACCCTTATTAATATTAGTTATTATACCCTAAAATACCTTTTTTGGTCATTTTACATACTCATGAGCTAGCTTTTGCCAAACATAATTTATTCATAAGCTAGCTTATCAGCTATCGGCTAGTTTGCCAAACACAGCCTTAATGGAAATCATAATCTTGAATTGAATACTTAATATGTCGAAGAGGTGTACGTACCATCTAGGCCACTCGTCTAAGCTTATCGTTTTTGGAAGTTCGTTTTACAGTTTTAGATTTCTTTCTTGAAGCATAATGCATTACAGTTGCTTCCTTTTGTGTAATCTTGTTCGAAATTGATATTACATAAGCTCGTGTTCTCTTTCTTTTTGTAACTGAACCTGCAGTTGTGAGGCTAATGGGCCGTGCTGCATCGCACATAACTCTAGAATGCGCTCTGCAGACTCATCCAAACATAACAATCATCGGAGAAGAGGTATCCCTCTATCCTTGTTTCGATGTTATCTGAATATATGGTTGAAACTTGAAATCCCCATGCAATTATTTTAGATCAGAAAGAAAGAGGTTGGTGTTTCTATTTGAAGCTTATTACATGGCATGGTAAATATCATGATGTTCTCTAAATACCACACCTTGTATGTTCAAATATTGTTGTTATGTGTAGCCAGTTTAGTATTAACACAAAAGCAGAAAAAAAAAACCATTGTCTAATTCTGTAATTGTATTATGACTTTGTCCATGAGTTGTCATTAAAATTTTGTGGCTGCTTTTGGATTTCAACCTTCTGTTTTTCGCATCGATCTCGATATCCACACGTCTGATTTGCAAGAAACTTCGAATTCCGACTAATCTGAGCTCAGATTCGCATAAAACACACTAAAAAATGCCCGATATGATGCAGTCTACGAGACCCCGAAGAAACTCAAAAGTCTCGATTTCTTGCAACTCTCCATGATGAATCTGATAAGAAACCGTAGAATTCTGCTCTGATACCAATTGTTATCCCAGGGAATGAATCCAATAGCAAGACGTTAACAATACGAGTAGATCAAGAAGATAGATGTAGAGAGAGAAATGAAGTCATGTATGTTACTTCATGTAAAACGTTAACCATACAATACAAGGCATAGAAGTATTTATATCTCTACCCTAAGAAATAAAACTTTATAAGTTTGGTCCCTAGACTTTGATATAAATCATAACACTAACAGCTATTATGTTACTGAAATCATCCTATACTAGAAAATGATCTAGTTGCTCACTGAAGGTGGTATGGACTTGTTTTGATGTCTATTTTTGTAAGTTCAACACTGTTGTATTGGTTATAGGCTTGCCCATATCTTGGAAGATGAGTGATTCTGTGTTTACATATCTGATCTAGATGTGTTTAAAAGCTCCTATGTGTATCATCTTCCATCGTTCATGATGTGTGTGCCTATCTTTGAGGATTTACTACTTGCTAGGGACTAAATAACAAACTAGTTTCATAACCTTTAGTATTCATAATCCATTGTTGTAGGTTGCTGCCCAGAAGCAGACAATGAAGAATGTTACAGATTATATGACAAATATAATCTGCAAGCGTGCAGAAGCCGGTTACAATTATGGTATTATCCTCATACCAGAAGGCCTGATTGATTTCATTCCAGAGGTATATATCGAAACCAAAACCACCCCACCCCTACAAGCAGTAACTGAAGCTTACTAGGGAAAGTGGAAAAATCTAATATTTAGGCTAAGTTTGGCAAACTAGCTGATGAATAAGATGCGTTTGGCAAAAACTAGCTGATAAGGTAGCTTATGACTGTAAAATGACAAAAAAAAAACATGTTTAAAAATTGGTAGTGTAAAACTTAGCAGGGTATATTTGGAACAAAAAAATAATGTCCCATAAGTCACCAAAACGCTAGTGAGAGTAGCTTTTCAAAAAGCTAGCTTATAAGCTGACCCTATAAGCTAGCTTATTTTTACCAAACAATGCCTTAGTGATGGCATTGTTCCTTGTGATCTGCAGGTGCAACAACTTATTGCAGAGCTTAATGAAATTTTAGCCCAAGATGTTATCGATAAAGAAGGAGCATGGAAAAAGAAACTTAGGAGCCAATCTCATGAGCTGTTCGAGATATTACCAACAGCAATTCAGGAACAACTGCTGCTAGAAAGAGATCCTCATGGAAATGTTCAGGTAGTTATGGTGCTTGAATGCTGCATATTGATCATCAAAGGATAGAAGTTGCATCCTTTTGCTTGTTCTCACTTGCTTCAAGTTTGATTCTTTGTTTTCATTTTGGGTTAAATCCGCACAGGTTGCCAAAATTGAAACCGAAAAGATGCTCATTCAAATGGTGGAAACTGAACTAGAGTCCAGGAAAAAGGATGGTAAATATAAGAAGGAATTCAAAGGGCAGCCACACTTTTTTGGGTAAGTAATATGCATTTGGTACGTGGGACAGGATGGAATGGGAGAATACTGAAACTTGTCGTCTTGCGCCACATCAAACTGCAACAGGATAGGACTTGAGTAGGACATATGTGTCTTTTTTCTATCTTACCAAAATAGGTGGGACAAAAATAGGAAGTTGAGCCAAGATTTTTAAATTACTAAACCACCCATGTCAAATAAAGCGTTGGGTTCCGGTGAGAAGTTGAGGTTAACGTGAGAAACGTGAGGAGTAGTTATCAACCGTTGATGAATAGTGGATGCACATTAGGATGAGATGTACCGAGATAAGATGCACTCAGATGCACCAGATCAATTCCCTTCTAAGGCGCAATTCATGGGAAGGCATGAGATTCAACGGTTCAGATTCCCTTCTAAAGTCCGGTCCTTGAACCAAATGCACAAGTGTGTTACTTGGATCTATGCAGAAACCAAAAACAAATGCTGTTCACTTTCTTTTCGTATCAATGGTTCTATTTCTCCTGAAAAAAGTCTTTTTACACAGTTACGAGGGTAGATGTGGTTTGCCAACCAACTTTGATTCAAACTATTGCTATGCTTTGGGTTATGGTGCTGCAGCTCTTCTTCACTCTGGGAAGACAGGATTGATTTCCTCGGTTGGTTTTTAATCTTTATTTTTTCTGCATGATTTTTATTCTTTCCTTGTTCTTAACTATCTACAGTTTTCTACGACTCATCGTACTTCCTTTTTTGCCACTTCCTTCCGTACATCACACAGCAACATATGATGTGCCAATCTAGCAATCTTACTACTTTTTGCATGGTTATGTTATCAAACTCAGGTGGGTAATTTGGGTGCTCCGGTCGAAGATTGGACAGTAGGTGGCACGGCGCTGACATCTTTAATGGACGTCGAGAGGAGACATGGTATAAATACTTCTCATTGCATCCTCGTGTCTCATGCTCCTAATCCTGCATGCCTAGCCAAATTGAGTCCGTAAATCCCACTCGAAAGTAGGACTAGGGGGTGAGATCTACGTACACAAAGAATAAAACATTCCATAAAGATATCTGACTCCCTTGTTATACAATGCATGGTCAGATACTGAATTTAAACATGACTCACTTATGGTTGTTAGTTAATCCTCAGTCATCTCAACCATACGTGAGTCATCTCAACCTCGGCCATCTCCTTTGTCCCTTTAAGATTGCACTAATTGCCATAATGGATGTTGTAACACCCGCCTACCACAGCACAATATTGTCCGCTTAGCCCCATTGGCTCCTGACTTTCTTTCTGGCGACCTGACGAGGACTTCCCAGGGGGTCACCCATCCTGGTACTGCTCCCACCTAAGCACACTTAACTTCAGAGTTCCCGTAAACCGGCCATGCTTGTGGCCCCAAAACGTGTTTGGTCTAGTAAGGCCAAGGTTTTACAATAGTTCTTTCTTTCTGGCAAGTTTTATTTAATCATAAAACTTAAACCCAACAACTTTCAACTTGATGATGATCACATGTATCCAATTAGAGCATAAATCATACCTGAAGCCACCTTGTAAATTGAATCAAACTGTTGAATGCTCTCAAAGGGATTTTGACTCCCTTCTGCCTTTTATATTTCTTAGAGTTGTTTTGGGATGACTGGATTGATGGTATTCATTCTCTTTTATAGGCAAAGAAAGGACCAAAAACTCAATAGATTTGATGTGAGTTAGGTTGATATAGTATCTTGAATAGATCAATATGTTAGGGGCCGTTTACCGTACGCTTACAGGGTATGTTTATACCTGCAAGAGTTACCACCTGCATTTGCCTTACTGGATAACATTCCCGACCATCCACATGGATTGTTGGTAAATGTCTCTTACCCGGTAAGCACTAACTGGGTAAGAGACTTCTCCCATACTTACCGGGTAAGGTTTTCGGTCCTTGCCATGCTCACTGTAAGCCTTTGGTAAACGCCCCCTTAGGAGGCCTTTGGTTTGAATAATGGAGTTTGATGGAATTGGATCCATCGAAGGAATTTGACTTTGAAGGAATTGGAATGAAAATTGACGGGTGACCACGCATTTGGTTAGTAGAAATTCAATTCCTTCACTTAAACCAAGGAATGATAAATTTCTTAAATTGTGGAATTCAATGGATTTCAAAAGATTCCATCATTTTGATCATGTAAACCAAACATAGGATTTGGAATTTGGTCAAAGGAATTATCCATTCCAATTCCTTCAAAATCCACGAACCAACAATTTACCGGTAAAATCCAACACTATGATTTTCTATAGAGTAAGATTTTAGTCCACAGAAAATGGCAGTGTATACAACAATTTACCCGGTAAGCGCTAACCGTGATAAGAGTTGTTACGCTCACTTTCCGGGTAAGACTCTTGGTCCTTGCCTCGCTCTAACCGGGTAAGATTCTTGGTTCTTCTCATATACATCTGACAACGTAATATGACTTGGTAAGCACTTACTCGGGTAAGCATTTGGTAAACGGCCCCTTGGTGTCGTTCCCAAATCAAGATGATCACCATTGACCATCTTAAGATTAAAAAAAAGTTGGAATTTTTGTTGCAAGTTTCCAAGGTTGAATCACCTATTTCACTGTTGACAAATAGTCAAGGACTTGCAATACAACTACTTGTCCAATCAAATGTCATAGTTTTTAATGTGTAAAATGAGTAGTTGAAACTTTTCAGTTACATAAAGTCATTCAAGAATTCCACTGTTTGCAGGCAAGTTTAAGCCTGTGATTAAGAAAGCATTGGTGGAACTGGAAGGTAATAAGTTCTTCATTTTGTATACAAATCTGTTAGTAGAAGTCTTTGTATAATATCTCTACATTTCTGTTATATCAGGTGCTCCTTTCAAAAAGTTTGCATCTATGCGCGACGACTGGTCTATAAAGAACCGTTACGTCAATCCAGGTATTTGGCTACTCCTCCATCGGCTAGATTCACCAACAAACACATTAAAACGTTTCTACAGTCCCGGATAAACAAGTGAAAATCTGGTTCAAACAACAAATGTAGATAAAACATGATCTAATATGAATATATGATGCAACGACGATCCAATCAAGAATACCGATTAACAAGCTTAGAAATGCAGCATGTGATAAGAGTACATCCACAGGGAGAGAGATATCGACCGGATCCATTTAATCATCCCCTTTGGGAACCTAGCGTCCTCGCTAGCACGCTAGTCCGGTTCCCGGCTCTGATACCATCTGTAACATCCCACCCAGGCCAATCGTACCAGATATTGTCCATTTTGTCCACACACATGTACTCACGGTTTAAAAACACGTCAGATAGAAGAGGTATTAAGTCCCCCTTATAGAGAGGGGATCTTAGAGAGGGCAATGTGGGATCTTAGAGAGGGCAACTTATAAAAATAGGGAAACTCACCCAAATAGGTGAATAGCCCTTTCTTTTTCCACAATTGGTTTCTTAGTCATTTCTCTTTTTACTTTAACAAAATGTTACTATCTTTGTAGGTGGCAACTCCTCGGTTTATGTAGGGGTCAAAAAGTTTTTCAAAAAAAGTTTTTAAACATGGTCTGCAAGTACAGGGATCAAATCTGTAATTTTTGTCTACATCCGCAAGTAACGGTCCCACAAATTGCGGACATGTTTAAATTATATTATAGATTGGGCCCCTGCACTTGGGGAGCATGTTTGGAAACTTCTTTTTATTACTTTTTTGACCCCTCTGCAAACAGGAGTTGTCACGATAGTGACATTTTCACAAAACAGGGAGAGAGATGGCTAGAGAGCAATTTAGGGGAGAGATAGTTATTTGAGTCAATTTCCCGTAAAAATATATAATTTGGATGGCCTTTTATACCTAGGTGGTCCGGGTAGCATTTATTGTACCGTAATCTTTTGGGGTCGAGTACAAGGATAGTTGGGCTTTATTTTATTCTATCATCCGAACATTAAAACAACATGGTCCATCAAATGATCAAAGCGTAATATATGATTATATGTGGAATCTTCCTTTTCTCTATAACCGTTCTCTTTGGACATTGATTCAAAGCGATTCCACATATGCTCACAATCAAAAGTGTATATAGTCATAGTACTTTTCAATTATGTAGTATTTGCTCTTCTTTTCCATCTCTGTGATTGGAGGATGCTAATCTTCAATTTGCATCAACCATTTCACAGGTCCCGTTCAGTTTGTGGGTCCAACAGCAGATGTTATCAACCACACGCTACAGTTGGAACTCGGAGCCCAAGCTTAGGTCTCTTCATGGATAACAAGATAGTTTAATTTGGAAAAATGAAAATGCGATGCTATAATAAACGATATATAAAAGTAGGTTCTTATTTTGTGCATTTAGCTCTATTATAAATTAGTGATTGTCTTGTAGTGGTTATTCAGTTGCACAAATCATTTGAACTACTAGTTTTTTTAAGTTGTTTTATTTTGCAGATGGTAAGGGTAAATAAAATGTATTTTTTGTTTTAATTCTCATTTTTGGAGAAGCTATCTTGAAAAACCCTGCTTTAGTGTCTATGACAAGACATCTCAAATAAGAAAATTTAATGTGTTTGTTTTTTTGGTTCACAAGGTTATACCATCAAATATATAATATGTTCTCTTAATTGCATAAAAGATATAATGCATTCTCAAAATAGAACTTTTTTAAAGACAGGTTTAGCTGAGACAAAGTATGTTTTATTTTGATGTAATTTGCCCATATCGTAACATCGAGATTAGTTAGATTTATTTGAATAGTAACTTGGCATAAGAAAATGTAATTGCTAATAATAATATGTAGACTATTGTAATGGATAACCTACACTTTTAATTGCATAAAAGATATAATGCATTCTCAAAATAGAACTTTTTTAAAGACAGGTTTAGCTGAGACAAAGTATGTTTTATTTTGATGTAATTTGCCCATATCGTAACATCGAGATTAGTTAGATTTATTTGAATAGTAACTTGGCATAAGAAAATGTAATTGCTAATAATAATATATAGAATATTGTAATGGATAACCTACACGGTCATGTAATTATCCGGATAATGCCTCAAAAAATTGTTCGATGAGACACTAGAACAAATGCGTGGAGTTGAAGACATCTTTGATTTCAGTCGGTTCCTCTTGTTCCCTTTTTTTAAACAGAGTAAGATTGTATAAAAAGACTACGTTCATCAAATGCTTTTAAGTCCATGGATTATGGAATGTACAGTATATGTGTTTCCAATGGAATGATTGAGGCTCATTGCGCAGAGTTCAATTCCGGACGTCCACAACAATTGTGGCTACTAAGTTTATCAGGGATAATGTCTTATAGTTATAATTTATAGGGATTAGCCTGGGCATATCCTAAGACACCCAAACAAAAATTAGATGACTAGTTGCAACATAATGATTAACGAAGAGGTCACCGACGAACGGTATCCAAGTTATTGGTAAATCCTAGCCTCTCTACAAATCAAAGATTTAAACCTTACCGAATATAAAAAAGGCATGTAAATATTATTTTACCGTAAATCGGTTTAGATATATACTTAAAATATTAAAGTTATGGATGTTTAGGTAATTTTACACATACACAAAAAATCAATGTTAATGTAACTTCTTTGGGTTTTTTTTTACTAAACAACAAAAAATGATTAGTTGAATTTCACATGTGTTGCAAACTTGCAATCAATAGGAAAATAGTTGTGGGTCCAAATTTATATGGGCCATTAGATTTATCCAAAATTGACATTTATATATAGATATTTAAATAAATCGTTGATTTAAACCGTTGATTAAGATGATTATAAGTAAAAAGAAGTTCATTTCATCGCTTTCCACAAGACGATCTTCAAGCCTGAGCAGATTGAGAGACAGGTTCGACAAAGTCACATAGCTCCTTCCACGTGTTGATCTAACATCCCGAGCTCTAACCTATGGTCTAGCTTCGCACTTATCGGATTACAATAAGGTGGTGTTTGTTTTTTAAGAGGCTTGCTGAAGTTTGAAATCTGATTTCACATTTGATTTTTAAAAGATGGTGCTAAAGTCTGAAATTTGAATCGATAAGACAGTTTGTTTTTGTAAATCGACAAACGTCTATATTTATTTATTTCATCCTTAAAAATTTCAACTTAAATATATCAATCGAAGTGAACATCGATGATCAAAGGACAGAACGAAAGAAGTAAATAAAAAAGTGACACTGGGGGATTGTGAGGCTACAGAGTTTTAATCATATATCACAAATCTAAACCGCGATTTAAGTGATTAGGATGTTTTGGAAAACCAATACACACATATACATATATATATATATATATATATACACACNACTATATACACATATAGTATTAGGTTCAAATGAGAAGTGCTAAAAATATGAGAAGTAGAGAAGTGATCTCACCACTCATCCGGTCAATAAAGGTGGTTTTAACCGGGTCCCCTTCTTTAATAAGGGTTTTTATAAACATACCCCCCTTCAATTTTAGTGACAAGTTTTATAGACCCCCTCCTCACATACAAATTCGAAAAGCAATTGAAAAGCAAATTACAGTTAACCCCCTTATAATTATTTAAGTTATACACTTTATACCTTTTAGTTATCTAATTTTCATTTTTCATTTTAATAACATTAACACATATAATCGTATATTAACTAAAATACATTAACAAAATACGTTTTAATTTTAACAAGTTACACCATTATTATCGTCTCATTAATACGTTCGAAATGAGTCCAATATCGAATATTTTTGGATTTCATGGTCTTATTATACATAATGAAATTGTTTAATATGATGAAATAATATTATATAATTCTTTTTTGACAAAAATTTTTCATATTTTGGTGTTTTTATGTAAAAAAAAATTGGTTGTCATTATTTATTAACGAAATTGTTTCACATTTTGGTGTTTTTCATGTAAAAATGAA
>LUCG01017176.1:0-14431 GCA_001633085.1 Carthamus tinctorius | reverse complement strand
ATGATGCTCGGAAGATACATGGGAGTTACGATGCTTGCACAACGATGCGCAACCGACAAGCCGCATGCGGATATGTAATTTCCAAGAAACACATTCCTTTAGCTTCATATCTAATCTTATGAAGTTTTATGTTATTTGAAAGATTTTTTTGTTAAAGAAGAATAAAGATATTGTGTTTTGGTCTTTTTAGATTCTCTTTGGCTCTTCACTTTTACTTTCCGTCCTTGTTATTTAGAAAAAGAAGTTGAATATCGGCAACTCCAACTAGTCCGACACGTAATTTGCCTCCAAGAACACCAATGTGAGGGGGCATTTTGATAAAAGTTTATGGCATAAACGTTTAGCACACACAAACATCATAAACATTGAAAAAATGCAAGCTAAAGGAATGCTAAATTTTGATAAAAGGATTTTGAAAAGTATGAAACATATGTTCAATCAAAATTTACAAATAAACCATTTCCTTCTGTTAAAAGAAATACATCATTACTTGAGTTGATTCATTCGAATATATGTGAACTTAATGGAATACTTACTCGAAGAGGAATAAGGTATTTCATCACATTTTTCGATGATTCAAGTAGATATCTTTTTGTTTATTTGCTAAAATCAAAAGATGAATCCTTTGATGCATTTAAACTTTATAAGGCAGAAATTGAAAATCAACAAGATAAACGAATTAAAATTCTTCGCTCAGATAGGGGCGGAGAATACTTCTCAAGAGAGTTTGATACATTTTGCGAAGAGAATGGCATTAAACATGAACGAACCTCACCATTCACTCCCCAACAGAATGGATTGGCTGAAAGAAAGAACAGAACCCTTGTGAAGATGGTCAACTGTATGTTGAACCAGTCGGGATTGCCAACCAATTTGTGGGGTGAAGCACTACTGACGGCATCTCATGTACATAATAGGATCATTAGTCATGTGATTCCTATGAGTCCTTATGAGTTATTGAAAGGTAGAAAACCGAACATTGACTATATGAAAGTTTGGGGGTGTTTGGCTTACTATAGAACACCAGATCCTAAAAGATCCAAACTCGGAGACCGAGCTATTAAGAGCATATTCATTGGTTATGCAAATAATAGCAAGGCCTATAGACTTTTGGATAATGAGTCAGGAGTCATCGTAGAATCTAGAGACGTGGAATTCTTCGAAGACAAATTCCCTAAAGATAATGAAAACTCAAACTCCACTTCTGTACCACGTACTTCTCGAAATGTTCCTGAACCTTCTCGAAATATAGAAGAGCAAAGGACAAGTACTAGGATTAGAAAAGAAAAGAATTTAGGAGACGATTTCGTATCCTACTTGGTTGAAGGGACAAAAAAGAAAGTGACAAGAGAGGTCATTTTTACCATTAATATCGAAGTCTACCCTAAGACCTGTATTGAAGCCATGTCATCTAGAGATGCTCCTTTGTGAAAGGAAGCTATAAATGATAAGATGGATTCAATTCTAGGTAATGGAACTTGGGAGCTGGCTGATCTTCCTAAGGGAAAGAAACCTATTGGATCCAAGTGGATATTTAAGAGGAAATACCACCCAGATGGATCCATCTTTGCCTATAAAGCAAGATTAGTTGCTAAGGGATATAGGCAGAGAGAAGGCATCGACAATTTCGATACCTATGCTTCGGTTGCTAGGATTAGTTCTATTAGAACTCTGACAGCAATTTCCACTTTGAAAGGACTTTACATTCACCAAATGGATGTAACGATGGCTTTTATTAATGGCTACTTAAATGAGGAGATTTATTTGGAGCAACATGAAGGTTTTGTGATGCCCGGACAGGAAAATAAAGTGTGCAGGCTTATTAAGTCCTTGTACGGCCTTATACAAGCCCCCAAACAGTGGCATGAAAGATTTGATACCACTGTGACTGATTTTGGATTTCGGCACAACGATGCTGATAGGTTCATTTATTCTAAATGCACATCCGATTACATGGTCGTCATATGCTTATATGTTGATGATATGTTGATCATCAGCACTGACTTGTAAGGTATTTCTGAGACGAAGAAATACCTGTCCTCCAACTTTAAGTTGAAAGATCTTGGAGAAGTGGATACCATTCTTGGTATCAAAGTGAAGTGAACAGGTAGTCAGATTTTCTAAGTCAGTCTCACTACATAGAGAAAATTCTGACAAAGTTTCAGCATCTGAATATAAAGGAGTTTAACACTCCCTTTGAATTAAGTGTGAAACTAAGTGCAAACTCTGGAAGAGCGGTGGCTCAACTAGAGTATGCAAGCGCAATTGTTAGCATGATCTATGCCATGCATTGCACTCGACCTGACATCGCATTCGCTATAAGCAAACTAACTCAGCATACCATCAACCCTGGTGTAGAACACTGGAAAGCAGTAAGCAGGGTATTGGGGTATCTGAAATGGATAAGAAATTTGGAATTGACATACATGTCATCTTTCGGGATACTAGAAGGGTATTTTGACGCTAGCTGGATCGATCAAACCAGTGATTCAAAATCTACAAGTAGTTGGATTTTTACCTTAGCTGGAGGAGCTATTTCTTGGGCAAGCAAGAAACAAACATGTATAGCTCACTCAACTATGGAATCCGAGTTCATTGCCCTAGCTGCGGCTGGCAAAGAGGCAGAGTAGATTAGAGATCTTCTCTCAGACATTCAACTGTGGGATGTTCCAATGCCTTCTATTCCCATGTACTGTGATAGTGAGGCCACACAATCAAAAGTATACAATGCTGTGTATAATGGGAAGTCAAGACATATTGGTCTACGACACAACTATGTGAGACAACTTCTTGAGAATGGTACCATCAAAGTTATCTTTGTCAAGTCAAGTAAGAACTTGGCAGATCCACTTACCAAACCTCTGATGAGAGATTTGGTTGGAACTACCACAAGAGACATGGGTCTGAAACCACTGTAGAATCAGTTAGTGATGGAAACCCAACTTGAATTTAGTGCTCCTATCTTTCAAGTTTAAAAGGTAACAGCGAATTACTTAATCGATAGAAGGTACTATCAAATTTGACAGATCCATGTGTGGTAAAGATAGTACATCGTTGCCGTGAACAAGGTTGAGTTTACACTCTTAACAAAGCTTTGGAGACATCTAAGCAACGAAGATGTTGTAAAACTTTGCCTATATGACCTAGAGGTGGTGCGCTTTGAATGGAGATTAGTGGTTTATCTTCTAGAGGGTCAAGAAAAGGGTTTATAGCGCATGGCCATATTTGCTCTTAATGAAAACTGGAAGACATCTTGTGATATGTGTAGGTGGGCCGGAGAGGTCATCAGGTTCTTGGTTTAAATCCATAGGATACCACTGAAACGATTTCTCTTTGTTCACTTGCATCAAACTAGGTTTAATCTTCGTGACACCTATGTGATATTTCAAGTCTGAATGACAAAAAACTTTTCAACATGGTGGGGGATTGTTGGAATTTATAATGAAAGTGGGAAGGTTGACAAGTTTATCTTTTCCCATATAGGAAGAGGGAGTAAAACTTGGTGGGTTTATAAGGGATTTCCCTCCCTTATAATTCAAACCAAATGGTGGGGGTCAAGTGGGTTCCTCCCCCACACGCGTGCCTAGCCATGACCGTGAGTGCGAGCTGTGTGGCCGCGAGTGGCGCATGTAGGCGCACTTTGCACTTCGTGCTTGTGCTTTCTCTTTGGAGAAAATAGAAGAGATAAAGCTGAAAATTTTAGTTGGATAATAACCCTCGGTTTTATCAGATAATTCACCTACTTATCAGATAATCAATCATTCAACTCGTTTTCTTGGAGATTAAGCTTATTTATTGGAGATTACGTTTATTTCTTGGAGATTAAGTTTAAAGAAGGGTTATTCTTTTTTTCAGCTATAAATACAGGCTTCCTCTTCAGTTTTAATCATCCAAAAAAAGGGAAGCACTCCTCTCTCTCTCTCTCTGCGTTTTCCTTCCTCTTTCTGCCATCATCTTTCGATTCGCGGTTTCATCGCTGTTGAATACCGCTCAGGTGGCTGCATTAAATCCTGGGTTGTTACGTTACGAGGCTTACAGCGAATAGGCGACGTAAACACCTTTAAGGACAGGAGTACATCCGTGCGATTCTTATTTCGACATTACGAATAATTTCAGGTTGGTTTTAATTTTAGTCTCGTCTTAAATAGTCCGATAACGGGACACTCTCCTTCTACCTTTCTTACACTGGTTTGATCGCGAAGGATCAATCAGCTTTTAGCCGAAACTTGGTAATTCTTAATAATTCAAAATAGAGTATTGATTAGTTGCAAACTAATTAATTTGATTGTTTAAATCTGAATTTTTCTCAACATTAACTAGTTAGCCGAATCTACCTTTTTTCACGTCTATTAATTAGGACTTACTCATTATTCTGTTACTATTTAAAAAGAAAAGTAAAAATATATGTATTCATTTGGGTCTCTTTCATATCTTTTTTTGGTAATCTAGAAAAGTCCAACCTCCTTCAAAGTTAGCTAATTTAGATCAACTGGTATAAAATGGTCGAATTTATCTATGCTTTGGTTAAGTATATATCCACATCGGTCCAAGTTGTTCATTTGGTATTTTCAAATATTTTTCCGTCAACAGTGCTGTGGCAGATTGGTTATCGCTCGGGGGTCCATAGCACCCTAACCGAGTTCGAGTCTTCCCATGCGCATGCCTGAGGACATTTAAGTGGGGCCATGTTTAGCCCCGAAAATTGACAGGGATTAGTCGGGATTTGGCCTGGACACCCTTCCCCCAAAAAAATTATCTACTTACCAACAAAAAAAAAGAAAAGAAAAATAATAGCATAATTAGATTTAGTACGTTTTAGTGAATAATATTTAACTCAAGATATATAGGATATTTGTTAGGACCAAATTGTCCTAATTAGTGAAAGTTTTATAAAGTCAGTTATGGGCTTAATGTATTATTTACTTTATGGCTATTGGGCTTAATGGGCTTGGGCCCATTTGTATTATGGATACCTATTTAATGAGTCTTGGGGCTAGGGTTAGAAGCAAGTCATTTCAATGAGAGTCGATTAGAAAAAAAAATAGTGTGTGTAGGTGTGTGTTTGTCTTTGAAAGCTTTCTCAATAAAACACCATCTCTTGATTTCTCATTGAATCCTTCTTTTCTTCTTGAATCTTGCTGAATATGGGCTAACAAGTGGTATCAGAGCCAAACAAATCATTTGATTTGATCGATCTCTTCAACAGATTCAGCTATTTTTTAGTTGTGCGATTTTGTTCTGGGTAAGATGTCTGCTCTATTGATTTTGCTTCTTTATGCAAAATCAAGGCTTAAATCTCTCCTGTTTATCAATTCTAATCATTTCCTTGCATTTGTATCGATTTTTGGACTTAAAATCATGCTTGGATCTGTATCTTTTTTAGATTTTTGGGTCTGTTTCATCTGTCGGATTTCCACCTGACCCCAAATCCGAGTCGGATTTCCAAAATCTGAGTCGGATTCCTCCAAAATCGGAGTTGGATTCCTCCAAAATCCGTGTCGGATTCCTCCAAAATACGAGTCGGATTCCTTCAAAATCCGTATCGGATTCCCAAATCCGTGTCGGATTCCCAAATCCGTGTCGGATTCCCAAATCCGTGTCGGATTCCTCCCAAATCCGAGTCGGATTCCTCCAAAATCCGAGTCGGATTCCTCCAAAATCCGTGTCGGATTCCCAAATCCAAGTCGGATTCCTAAAAAAAATCTCACGTTGTTTCCCGATTCGGACTTTTCGTTTGTTCGAGCCGGACCTTGGTCGTGTCGAACTTCGTCTTTCTCCGATATGATACTTCTCCGATTCGGACTTTGCTCCATTCATGTCTGAGTCGGATTTCTTCTCCGAGTCGGACTTTTGATTGTCCGACTCGGACTTCGTGAATCCTGGCCTCATCCATTTTTCCCGACTCAGGAACCTTACCCATTTCCAGAAACCTTAAACCTGCTTCAATGATATATCTCTGGAAAGCATGTGTAATACAATTCTGTCTGGTATTACACATGGAACGTACAACAAATTCCCGTCTTTAACCCAAGATTTCCTCGCGCTTATTGCTAAGGTGTTCATTTTCAGAAGCCTAGGGGTGCACTGTTCATGGATTTCTCCCCACGCCAGATTTGTAACAATTTCAGAATGACGGTGATGAGATTCTGTATTTAGTTAGATTACTCAGAAGCCTGATGCTCTGCAATCATTATTCTTGAGTTTTTCTTAGATGGAATTATTCCTCCTTGAATTTTTCCTTTGGATGTCAGCTTCGGTGAATGGTTCTGTTATTATGTGCTCAATTCCTAACCATGTCACTGTCGTGAAGATTCGAATGTGATCTAGAATTTTGAGTGACGGTCGTCATCCATCTGACTAAGAAGACTAGATCTGGATCTGGTTACTTGATATTTTGGAAGAATTCAGGAAATCGGCTAATCTGTGAACAGTTGAGGGTCAAAGAAGCAGAGCTTATCGTAAAGTAACCTCTCCCAGGTTTTCATTCCATACGGTGTTTCGGTGACATCAAAGACAAAGAGCTACAATCGAGGGGGAGCTTGGAGATCAATGTGTTGTCGAGCATCGTTAATGTTTTCTTCTGATGAAGACTAGGGGGAGAAGACCAAGAGATGCTTCCTTTATAAAACTTTAGGGGGAGATTGTTAGGACCAAATTGTCCTAATTAGTGAAAGTTTTATAAAGTCAGTTATGGGCTTAATGTAATATTTAGTTTATGGCTATTGGGCTTAATGGGCTTGGGCCCATTTGTATTATGGATACCTATTTAATAAGTCTTGGGGCTAGGGTTAGAAGCAAGTCATTTCAATGAGAGTCAATTAGAAAAAAACTAGTGTGTGTAGGTGTGTGTTTGTCTTTGAAAGCTTTCTCAATAAAACACCATCTCTTGATTTCTCATTGAATCCTTCTTTTCTTCTTGAATCTTACTGAATATGGGCTAACAATATTTTGTTTTTGTTACAAAGTGTTAGGCCCTGACTTTGGTGTTGTCAAGAAGTCAGAGGGCTTCTTTTGTAACTTTCTAATTATTGTTTTAATGCTTTATTAGTTTAGTTCCTTTTATGTAACTTTCTTTATACCCCCTAGGGAGTTTTGTGTAACTTTGTAATATCCCCTATAAAAGGAAATATTCTTTCCTAATGTAGGGTTACATAATAGAAATCCTTCTTGAATTCAAAGCCGCAATTACGTCACTCTCCAAAATCCGACTCATACTCTTCTCCTTCATTTCTTGGATTACTGCTTGTATTTGGTTCTCTCTCAGGTAATTTAGACATCGACATACGATACCACTTCATAAAGGATCATGTTGAGAAGGGTAATATTGAACTGTATTTTGTTGAAAGTGAATATCAGCTTGCTGATTTATTTACTAAGCCGTTTGATGAGAAACACCATTTCTTTCTTCTAAGCAAGTTAGGAATGATAACCTACCTGCTGAGGTCTAGGGGGAGTCGGGATCTTATAATTCTGGCTTGCGTGTAGGGGGAGTTTCTTATACTGCATAAATCTAGGGGGAGTTGATTTTGACTGCTTATCTGTTTGCTTGCTAACTTTCTCGGATCCACTCTATCTTGGATACCATTCTACTATTCTTCTGTAGTTTTGGATCTTCATGATGACTTCTGATCACCCAGATCAGGACTCGGACGAAACCCTGTTTCAAGGTTCACTCTGTAACCTTTCTGAAGTTTAGCAGGTAAGTTTCTCTCCAGTTGGAGTCTCGGAGCTGAACTTGACAATCGTCTTGAACTTACTTAAGTTCAGGGACCTATTTTGCCAATTTTCTAAAAAGTTAACTTCAGGGGCTGTTTTTGCTATTTTTTAAAACTTTCAAGTCCAGGGCCCTGTTTCGTCATTTGGTGTTTATGAAGGGGTTGAGAGAGTAACTTTCTGTTACACATTTTCAAAATCAGTATTTTATTTTTTGAAAATATATATAAAGCGGTTTTAGGAAACTTTTTATTCACACTATCATCTTCTTGGACTATCTCTCTCTCTCTCCTCCTCACGCCACCGACGAACTCTCTCAGACTCCGACAGCCTCATTCTAGCTCCATTTTCCGAACCGATCACTTCATTGCTCTCCTGGTAAGATTTCCAGCCACCTAGTATAGATTAATTTCTGTTTTAGGTCCGTTTTAAGTGTTTATTTGTTGTCTGTATGTTCCGACTATCGACCGAAAACCCCAAAACCTTTGGGTTGGGTTTTTCGGGTGATTTATCGGTCCCTTCTTGTTAAAATCATTCGTTTATCTTTGTTTTCTAGTAATGTTGTAGATCTAGGGTTTCATTTCACTGTTTTCGTGTGTTTCTGAAGTCGGGAGTCGAAGGGACTCGAAGAATCCGACTCGGACTGTTTGGAAAATCCGACTCGGATTTTTCCCATAAAGTCCGACTCGGATTTCCATAAAGTCCGACTCGGACTACGAGTTCCCCGAATCGGAATTCTTCCTTGTTGTTTTGGGTTTCGAGGACCTCCTCCTTGTACCCGTTATCCGACTCGGACTTTTCCAAAGTCCGACTCGGATTTTGTGCTTTGTTTCTCCTAGTTGAACCCTTTATCCGACTTAGATTTTGTCAAAATCCGAGTCGGAATTTGTCAAAATCCGACTCAGACTTTGACATAATCCGACTCGGAGTTTGTCAAAATCCGACTCGGATTCTGACAAAGTCCGACTCGGATTTTGGCAGGGTCTGTCTCAGACTTTATTTCAGCTAGGCTTCTTTTCTGGCTACTGTCTCATTGCACATTTGATACAGCTAGTCCTAGTTTCTTCAGAAATTAACTTGGTTCTTCCCAAAATCCCTATTTTCTTCACAGATATGGCGAACCAAGGGGATCAATCCCCGATCAACAATGCCGAAGACAACCGACTCATCGATCCGGCAAACCTTGTGCCAATCATTAAGAACAACGCGTTCGTTGACTTCACCACCTTTACTGCCGAGCATCAGGTGATAGTCGAAGTTGTCAGAGCTCACCCTGTTGCCTACGCGATGTCTGCTACATCACATGTTCCTGCTATTTACGTCCAGCAGTTCTAGAACACTGTGCATATAGAGAACCGGGCCAGAGTTCAGACGATTATCGCCCGAATCGATAACACCGAGATGGCCATCACAATGGAGGATTTCTGGTGCATCCTTCATCTTCCCTCTGCCACCGACGACGGACATCTCGGATTTGAAGCCCCTGTTTCCACACCTACTCTTCTTGAAGATCTTCGGGCTCTCAGATTCTTTCGAGACATCGTCAACCCCTCCGACTTCGGGGTCATGATTCTTTAGCCAGTGTGGGCGACCTTGTTCAATCTCATGAACAGGTCATTATCTTCAAAGACACGTGGCGTAGACAAGGGAACTACGACATTTCTTCATATTTTTCACTTCGTTATCTATAGCTGCCATATCGATCTTGCGGCCCAATGCTGGCCTGATATGGTGAAAGACATCACCAGAGGTCGCAAGTCTCACTCCTCCATCCCGTGGATGCGCTTCTTCCAACTCTTGATCCGGGATCATATGGATTGTACTCCTGCTGTTCGACGACGATCAAGCCATCCCGAGATTGCTCCTTTCCCAATTCTTCGTATCTACAAGAGGAATCTACGAGTTGATATACCGACAATGAACATTCCTATTCAGGCACTTGATCGTGCAGACCAGACCGTCGAGAGCGTCATACTTTATAGGGCTTCCCTACATCTAGGAGACGTACGTACGGACTTGCCAGAACCGGTGAGTCCTCCCCCGCGTGTGCAACCTGTCCAGACCAACCTCCGTCCCACGGGTCGGGGGTCCCAGAGCACCAGGGGTGGTGCCTCTGGGAGGGGAGTGTTGAGAGTTGACGTGAGGGGTCAACCGGGTACCGTAGTAGGGGCGTCTGAGTCTGCACATCACCGCCTGATAGATGAAGAAGATGTGGCCACTCAGAGCTCACCAACAAGATCTCCGTCTCCACCACCTCTTCAGCGACCGCACCGCATCCGCTTCAAACATCCGTCTCTACCACCTCGGGAGTCTGATGTTCCCGAGTCTTCTATCCGTCAGCCACCAATCCGAGTAGTGACTGACGAGGTCATAACTACAGTCACACAAGAAGCTGTAGGTGGCTCTTCTTCCCACGTTCTGGAGGTCACCCCCTTTATCAGTGCTGCACCTTCCGGTGAACCAAGTGATGGATCTTCCTCCTCCAGCGCCACAGATTCTGACTCCCTTACAAAGGATGACGTGGAAGATTGTAGAGAATCCTTAGATAGAGATGCGGAGGATGCTGTAAATGAGTATCTGGCTCTTTCACCAGACCACGCCGACATTGTTAACGAAGAAGAAGTAGTAGGTGAGGAAGGAGGAAAAGAAAATGAGAGTGAGCGTGAGGGTGTCAGTGAGGAACTAGCCCAAAAAGAGGCGGAAGTTGAAGTGGCCCGTCAGGACGAAGTGTTGATAGAGTCCTCAAAAGAGACCGAAGTAGAAGAGTTCTACGAGGTGAAAAAGAAGAACCCCCGTCCGTGGATCAGATTGCACTACCGAGGCACTTTCGGACCTTCTCTATAGTTGGTTACGAGGGTGTTCCTTTCTACTATCCACGGACGTTTGGCGTTAGACTTTTATCTGGCCCCGTCTTAGTCAACACAGAGGTAGCCACATGTTCTACCAGCCTGCATACGTTGCCGCACGGTATTGAACAAGACGCTGGCAGCCAACCGGCAAATTTGCACACCCAGCCACCCACTCCACCGTCTCTTAACAGACGGTGGTTTCATTTTCTCACGGGGATTTAGCTCAAAATGCACTGGTCACTCACTTGGAGTCGTCTGGTGTTGAAAATAGAGAGGACCCCACCTCTCGCCTTCTTTGGATGCACATCGAGTTCTAGAGCCACTTGCATCGACATTTGATATGTCTTCTTTTGCTAGGACACAGACTACTGCATCGACCGCCTTGAGCTTCTGTAGCTCGGCCGGAACAGACGTAGTACTCACGTCTTCTGATGTGGTTCGAGGATCTTCTAGAAGTCCTGTCATTGTTAACATCATGCCAGCGGTGAACACAGGCCGAGTATCATCCTTTGTAGGTGTCAGCTCGTTACTCGGTAACCTAAGTAGTCCGAGCATTACTCACACGGAGTTTGTCTTCAAGGAATACTTGGACAGTGCCTTAAAGGCTGTCCTATCTCAGTTGGAGGCTCGGATGGAGTCCCTGGAGAGACGAGACACGGAGAGACAACGGGAGTTGGATGAACTCAGACGAATTGCGAAGGGCAAATCCGTGGCCACAGACCCAAAGCCACCAGTTCAGTCTACCCAGCCAATTGTATCTTCACCTCTTCGTCTTCAACCTCCAGTTCAGACTAGAGATGACACCGGGTCATACATCGCCGCCGAATTCAACGCAATGATCCTTAGCTTCTCCAAGCAGATTGCCATTCTTGAAGACAAGGTCCGGGTCCATGACGCTCAGCTCGAGATCCAACAGGCAGGTATTCGGGAGCTTGAGGCCACGTGTAGAGGCCAGTCTCATGCACCGAAGCGTCGCCATGACGACCCGGATGACTCGGATCGCCATGGGAGGGAGACAGAGCCGGCCGCAAAGAGACTACATCTAGATCTCGCTCCCTCCACCGGTACTACTACATCAGCTCCGACTTCTACACCGGCCCAGACTGGATCCGCCCCTCAGAACGCGGAGTCCTTGGGTGATATAGGGGACCAGCCCCTTGATATTGAGCAGATGGCCGACGATATTTTTTGCCTCTGGATGCTTACCTGACGGTTGAAAAGCCCGAAGGAGTCGGCATAGGCACCGTCTTCCCTCCTAATCCGATTGATGATGAAGATGAGACCCCCAACTTTGATGTGATAGATGTTGACCATACTGATATAGACTACTCGGGAGCGAAGAAGTGAGAGAGCTACTTCGTCAGCTTGCCGTTAGTCTCGGATTCACACAGCCTGATTACGAGGTCATCTCTTCAGAGGATTATGATCGCTTTCTTGATTCTGGCCCTCCAGTTCCGACAGAGAGTTCTTCCCAACCGGCCAGTTATCCTCCCGCAGTTCCACAGGTGATTAGACTACATTGGGACCACACCATTATCTTCCGACCCTTCCTGGAAGAAACCTTTAGTCGCATCTACCAGAGGGGTTAGGAACACGACTGGTCCCCAGCAATGAAATACGGAGTGACTCACCTGAAGCCTGTCAGACGCCAAATCGCCTATGTCAGTGCCAGAGTAATCAGCCGAACCACGAAGGGACATGAAAGAACCAGGAGAGGCTTCTTAAAGGTAAATGACATGCGTCCCTACAGACACGGTCATCATTCATTCTCTGAGTTCTTTGTCAGTAGATACAGCATGGTATTTCATGGCCCGCTCGAGGAATACAGCTTCCAGGAGGCTGACATGGACTCCATTGACTTAGAAGACATTCTCATGCTTATCAACCATCTTCAGAGCCCCATTCTTCGGAATAGATTCTTCATCAATGGGATCGAAGCACTCAAGAACTGCATTCGCCACGCCATCAACTTTGCCAGAGTCACTGATTACCAGATGGCCATCGAGAGTCGATCTCAGCGGGTGAATCATCTGGCGCCCACCTTGACTCTTCGTGATATCCACCACTACGCTCTCTTCTGTCTCATCTTCTCTCCGGAAGAAGGAATCGTCTACATCGGTCGCAAGGGTGAAAGACGATTCATGCGCTTCATAGAACTTTCCCGGTTTTGTGACGGTACGTTGATCTACGTTCTCAACGGGCTGAAACACCGCATGGAGAAAAAGAAGACTCCCGGATCGAAGTATGAAGATGCTGAGCTGAAGTTCAAAAAGGCGGTGGAAAAGATCGAGAAGAAGCTCAAGGAGAGGATGATGTACAAGCGAGTTGAGATGGCACTGAGGCTGAGGAACCGGAGGGTTACTACATGGGAGGAATATCTGCAACTGTCGAAGTGGAATCGGCACCTTAGTTCTCCTCCGCCCTTTGACTGACTTCTCGCCAAAGGGGGAGATTGTTAGGCCCTGACTTTGGTGTTGTCAAGAAGTCAGAGGGCTTCTTTTGTAACTTTCTAATTCTTGTTTTGATGCTTTATCAGTTTAGTTCCTTTTATGTAACTTTTATTATACCCCTAGGGGGTTTTGTGTAACTTTGTAATATCCCCTATAAAAGGAAATATTCTTTCCTGATGTAGGATTACGTAATAGAAATCCTTCTTGAATTCAGAGCCGCAATTACGTCACTCTCCAAAATCCAACTCATACTCTTCTCCTTCATTTCTTGGATTATCGTTTGTATTTGGTTCTCTCTCAGGTAATTTAGACCTCTCAGAAAGGATAACTTATATATAGTATAACTTTATATGTCGATGATGAAGCGATGATAATAAGAAATTCTAGTTAAGACAGTGATAATCTTTATGATAAATTAATGTAGACTATAGTTCTTTATAAACCCATATTTATTATTTGGATCGAATAAACAATCATAATTGTTTAAATTAGATAAAGGCTTTGTTTGGCAAACTAGCTAATAAGCTAACTTATGAATAAATTATGTTTGACAAAAACTAATTTATGAATATGTAAAATGATCAAAACGGATATCTTGGGTATAATAATTAATATTAATGAGGATATAGTCGGAAAAAGTTACAAAAAGCTCTCGAAACGCTACTCTAACTAACGTTTCAATAAGCTAGCTTATGATACATGTTTGGATAGACTAGCTTATAAGCTAGCTTATTTTTGCCAAACACAACCAAAATATTCAATAATACATGCGTTATGAAATATATTTTAATCATTTAATATTTCAAAAGGTGCATGGTCTTTTAAAGGATGCGTTACCATATATTACACAATTATCAATATAAAAATATTGTCAACATATTCATTATAATAATTATCAAATAGAGCTTTAAAGATATTCAATTAAAACGGTGTCTAAACTTTAATCGATTCACCAACTTATATTATTCAAAAATGGAGAAAAATAAAAAGAGGATGTCGCATTATGACATGTTTTGAGCAACCTGTAGAGAGCTTTTTGGATTACTGAACCACCCTATGAATTGTTTTACTAACGAGGTTTTTTGACCCTGCGTTGTAGGGGAGAGGGAATGTTATAAAAATATAACGAAATAAATCAACAAAAAAGAGGTTGAAATGTAACATAAATCGATAGGACCTCAATGGCGCAAGTGGTGATTCATTATTAACCTAGAAAAGAAAATCCCGTAAGAAAATAAAATTTTGAAATCGGGTGAATGTAGCTTTTGTCGTGATTAATGTCTCTAGTTAACTATACCAATTAAAATTAGAATGATTATTTTTGAACTTTTAGAAGTCTACACCCAAATATCCACTTTTTCTATATTTCGAAACGTATTTGTATTACATCATTTGACTTATTTCATAAAACATATAACA
>LUCG01017104.1:0-13602 GCA_001633085.1 Carthamus tinctorius | reverse complement strand
GTTGTCTTCTTTTCTTACTTTATCGCACGTTTTATCAAATTAGATTCTTTCTCTCGACGGATTGGCCTCACATCATCTTACGATATTAATTTGTGTAATTTTTTACATAAACAGTTATATAGAGGAAAGTTCAAATGAAAACTCAATTTTGGTTGTAAACGTGAGGACTACTAAAATCGCGCTACGTGTCAGTATTCACTCTGAATATCATACATTATTCAGAGTGAATAAAGAATTCACTCTGAATAATGCATGACATGCAGAGTGAATATTGCCACGTGACATGATTTTAGTGGTCCTCACGTTCACAACCAAAATTGAGTTCACATTTGAACCATTAATGTAAAATGACATGTGATTTTACAAGTGGTTTGGCGGTTTTTTTTTTCTTTAGACTTGCGATCATGTGAGACCCAATCTGTTTTCATGACCACATTTTTACACTTGAAACTTCACATCAGAACACTGTGAAAGTAACCTTTACAATGCCGTGATGGTTAAGGTTATTTTTATCCTCACAATGTTTTATTTTGAAGTTTCAATTGTAAAAATATGGTCTTAATTAAGAGCTGTTCATGGGCGGTACGACCCGCTAGGCCCGGTCCGTTCGGCCCGTTAGAAAAGCGGATTTGGACAATCATTGTTGATAAAATGGGCACGCTTGGACAATGAAAAAAAAATTCGGACAAGCCCATCCGACCCGTTATACTTTTATAGTTCATTTAAAATTTGTATATAATTAATAATTTAATGGTTTTTATCAAAAAAGGTATTAAAAAGTAATTTTAGATTTAATAATTTCATGTATTTTTATAAATCATTAAAAAGAAAATGTTCATAGTTCATATATTAATTAATTATATACTATTTACGCCCGGTGTTATGGAATCCCATGCTACTTTTGAATAAAAAATGCAAATTTGTGGTTAATGGTTATTTTAGTTATGGAGATGAGAAACAAATTCAAGTCAACTTTTTGGCTGGATGGCTATCATATGAATTTCTACATTGAGATTATTTAATTTGATGAAAACCGTCGAATTTAGGAATGATTTTAGATATTGAGCTCTAAATATTTAAATTACCAATATAATATTTTTAGTTATTTAAAAAATATAAAAACTAAATGAGTGGTGTACATTTGAGATCTCATAGTTATCACAAATATGCTTTCATTTGACTAGGCTTATATATATAGGGTCAGGTTCAAATGAAAACCTATCATTCATTGTGAACATAAGGACGGCCAAGAGAGCACCATGTGGCTATTCACTCTGAATAATCATGTATTATTCAGATTGAATAATACAACATTCAGTATTATTCAAACTGAATAATACATGATTATTCAGAGTGAATATGTCACATGGTGCGATCTCAACGGTCGTCACGTTTGCAATCAAACTTGAGTTTCCATTTGAACTTTTGTCTATACATACATACATCTATATATATATATATATATAGAGAGAGAGAGAGGTGGGTTCATACGAGAAGGATGTCAATTTAAGAAAAGGCGAGGACGATTCTCAGCCACACATTTTTCATTCTTCAAACTCAAACAACATGGTGCTGATTAAGTCATGACTGTTGCTCAATAATGGCTCATTAAAGTAACGGTTGTAACGGTCGAATCTTTATGGAGAGCGTATCTTGGTTTTTATTGTCAGCTTGATTCTCGATAACCGTCGCCAACCTGTTACAAATGAATAAACTGAAGACAAGAGTACCGTTAGCGTAATATCGTACGATATCGTACGTCTTTGCACGATGATCATTCGATCGTCTAATGATATCGTTCGAGGATATATGTGACTTATCTCAGTACCTTATCTTAATACAGAATTATCATCCCGAAAGATATCTTACGTTTTTCAATCGGTCGTCGTATGATTCGTAAATTTTTACCCAAACATATATAAAGGCCAAAATCAAGCAAGGACCAAAAAAGGATGAGGACGTGAGGACCAATTTAAGCCGTAACATGGTTTTGATTTGAAAATGGCACGATCGTCATTTGATAAAAAAGATTATGAAACATACAAAATGCATGAAACTCAGATTCATCAGATGAAACATACATATTAATTCACCAAGTGATAACTCAGATTCACTAGATGAAACATAAAGATTCAAGATATGAAACTCAAATTCAAATTCATTCACTAGGTGAAAACTCAGATTTACCAAATGAAACATAGAGATTAATTCACAAGGTGAAACTTTGATTCACTTGATGAAATATAAAGATTCACTAGATGAAACATACAAATTTATTCATCAGGTGAACCTTATATTCACTAAATGAAACAAAGATTCATCATATGTAGAAGTATCGGTGTTCATTTTGGGGAAGAAAGGGATGAGGTGTCTCCTATTAGCAAGCATGGCGAAGTGGGAGTTGACCTCGTTGCGTAAGTGCGGTATGACCCTTGGGTTCCATTTTCTCTATCTCCATGTTTCTGTCTTTGAATTGCTGCGGGCTGAAATCCCACGGGAAGATTGATCGGATCTGTGAGTTAAGAAGGAGCCAAAGATGCTGTATGTTGGGTCTTCAAGACACCAAGTGTTCCTCGCTATCAAGTCGCGATGCAGGTGGCTTGATGCTAATCTGGGACAAGGATATTTTCAGTTTAGAGCAACAGATCTTGGGGGACCACTATTGTGGTGTTATTGGTACCTGGAAGGATGTGGATGCTAAGGTCGGTGTGCTAAACATCTACGCCCCCAACAAAGAGCTCGTAAGGAAATCCTCTAGTTGACTCTTTTTGACATTATCTCTTTTGGAAATTTAATATGGGTCCTTATGGGTGATTTTAACACGGTCCGTAGCAAGGAAGAAGGATCAGGTTGTTCCTTTGATGATAGAGAGGCTATGATGTTCAACGAGTTCATCGCTAATGCTGGCCTGTTAGACTTTCATTTTGGAGGAAGACGTTTCACAAGATTTAGCAAAGACGACAGAAAGGTGAGTAAGTTGGATAGATTTCTGGTTAATTCGAATTTTTTTCAAACTTGGAATGACGCGAAGGTTCTGGTTTTGCCTAGAACCTTGTTTGATCGCTGCCCGATTCTTTTACGGGTAGGTGCGCTAGATGTTGGCCCAAAGCCTTTCAAGATCTTCAATAGTTAGTTCACTAGTAAAGAGTTTGCGGACCTGGTAACCTCTTTTTCGAATTCAGGCTGTTCGGGGGCACTCCAGACATAATCTTCAAGAATAAGCTAAAGAAGATAAAAGAAGATATTAAAGTGTGGTCTAAAATTTTTAGAGATCAGAAGAACCAGAGAAAATCTTCTCTTAATAACGCGATTATTGATTGGGATGCAAAAGCAGAAGCCGGCGTTCTTTCTGATGTGGAGAGAACCAAACGAGACAATTACATCTTTGAGTTGGCTCAATTAGAATTCAAAGAAAGCGCGTATCAAGTGGGCTCTTGAGGGGGACGAGAATTCTGGTTCTTTCAATCTTTTTGTCAACCAGCGGTGGAGTAATAGAAACCACCTGAAAGGCCTGCTTGTTGATGGAAATTGGTTATCGGACCCTTGTAAAATAAAAAATGCCGCTTTTAATCATTTTGCCAATAGATTTAAGGAACCTCGATCCTCGAGACCGACCTTTTCTAGTCCCCTCTTCATGAAACTTTCGGAGTCAGATGCCGCCTTTCTCGAGACGCCTTTTGCTGCGACAGAAATGGAGGAAGCGGTTTGGGCATGTAACGACTCGAAATCTCCGAGCCGAACGGGCTATATTTTAGTTTCATTCAAAAGTTCTGGGGTACTCTCAAAGAGGATTTCACAGCAGGTGTTCTGTATTTTGGCAACACGGGAACTCTCGCGAAAGGTTGTAACGCCTCCATCACAGCGTTAGTCCTAAAAAAGAGTGACCCGTTGGACTTAGCGACTTCAGGCCCATTAGCTTACTGGGTTGCTACTACAAAGTGATTGCGAAGCTCCTAGCACAAAGGTTATACAGGGGAGACAGATTCTAGACGGTATTCTTATAGCTAACGAGATTATCTCCTTCGCTAAGAAAAAAGGCGAAACTAATGCTTTTCAAGGTTGATTTTGAGAAAGCTTTTGTCTCGGAAAATTGGCCTTTCCTCCTATCGGTTATGCGACATATGGGCTTCGGTCCCAATTGGTGCAATTGGATTACTAGTTGCATGTCTTTGGCTTCGGTGTCCCTTCTCGTCAACGGCTTCAGTGTCCTTCTCGTCACCGGCTCTCCGACTAAGGAGTTCTATATGCAAAGGGGTCTTCGGCAGGGGGACCCTCTTTCGCCTCTTCTCTTTCTTATTGTGGGTGACGCACTACAAGTTATGACAATTGAAGCCTATAATGTGGGCTTTTATAAAGGGTTAAGTTTGGCTAGCAATAACAAAAACTTGTCGCTATTACAATTTGCTGATGACGCTCTTTTTCTAGGGAAATGGTCTAGAAGAAACAGTTGCAATCTAACCACCTTATTGGATTTATTTTCTGAAGTTTCAGGTCTGTGTTTGTACTTGGCAAAGAGTTCGTTCCTTGGCATTGGTGTTAGTGAGGAGGAGGTGAAGGCAACGACGCTTAAATTTAATTGCTCAACTTCCATTCCCCATTCTCTTATCCGGGTTTGCCGGTGGGTGCCAATACCGACTTGCACAGTCCCTGGTCGGTGGTGGTTGATCGTTTCAATAAAAATTTGTCCTTCAGGAAGGTAAAGAACCTGTCAATCGAAGGTAGGTTACTCTCATCAAATCAGTTCTTTCGGCTCTCCCCCTCTAATTTTTCTCCGTCTTTAAAGCCCAGTTGGCATCCTTTCAAAGTCAGAATCCATTTGACGAAGATCTTTTTAGGGTTTAAAAGAGGAAGAACGTAAACCTGTGTGGATTGCTTGGGATAAGCCTTTGAAAGCTCAACGCGGCTTGGGTATTATCAGCTTACACTCGAAAAATGTTTCCCTTTTCGCCAAATGGTTTTGGAGGTTTTTCTCGGAAGAGGTGGTCTTTGGAAAGATGTCATCAAGGAGTTTCTTGGCGATTGGGGAGGATTTGCAGGTGTTTCAGCTTCTACAAAACAGGGGGCCTGGGCCTCTATTGTGAATACTTGTAAGAGTATTAAGGTTTCCGGGCAGGACTTTACGACCTCTTTCTTCAAAGACATTTGCAACAGATCAAACACGAAATTTTGGTTAGGCCCATAGATTGGGTTGGGCAGCCCCCAAAGAATTTGTTATCCTAGGTTGTATGCTCTAGATCGAGTTAAGGATGCACCGTTTAAAGACCGTTGGGTTTTTTCGGATGGAGCATGGTTCGCAAAATGGGATTGGAGATCAGATCTTAGAGGAAGGGCAAAATATGAGTTAGATTCCTTGGAAAATTTTCACCTGTCGGCAAGGTTTAAGGTGACCGAAAATGATGCGTGGAAGTGGCAATAGAGCTCTAATGGTCTCTTCTCGGTAAACAAACTCTTGAAGATCATTCAGTCAAATGTTTTTTCGAGAATCAGAGGTTTGATCTCTAACTTCCTTTGGTATTCTGCCCTACCTTCAAAAGTCAATATTTTTTCTTGGCATCTCACGAATAATGGGATCCCGTTAAAATCCATTATGGAAAACCGGGGTATCTCTCTTATTTCTATGAATTGCTCTTTCTACGGTTTGGAGGAGGAAGCGGTGGACCATTGTTTTTTCAATTGCTCCTACATTGATCTGGTATGGAGTAAACTTTGGAGTTGGTGGACCATGCCGGCCCAGAGGCCGGTGAATTTAGATTTGCTGAAGATGGCCATGTACTTGGTTAATGATCCGAGTTTCCCTCGCCCGGTGTTATTGATGACTTGCGCTGTCGCACTTTGGTTAGTTTGGAACTGGCGAAATCGAATCATTTTTGCTGACCCTTCTAAGGTTGATCGGATCAAGGAGGAAGACCTATTCCCTAAAATTCAGACATTGGTAGCTCTTCAGATTAAAAGCAAGAAGCCAAACACTACTTTGGATTTAGAAAATTGGTTCTTAAACCCTTATGAGGCATTAAGGGCAAGTTCATTTGTGTTTGATCACTAGATTCACAATTTAGGTATTGAATTACTCTAAAATTACTCTAAACGAGATATAGAACATCAGAAGACTTATATGAAGAGTAAACAGAGTAATAAGAAGAACACCAATGAACAACACAAACAAACAACTAACTGAGGAAGATGACAATGCAATTTGCTCCAAAATGTAATTAATTGATTCAATTGAATTCGAATTTTACAATACTTGGAAGCGTATAAATTACAAAGAGAAACTACCTATTTATACTAGTTCTAAACCGCCTATGGGAAGTCTTGACACGTGGACCAATCAAAACAATTTAACAAGAGTAGGTGATAACTAAATCCACGTGCAAGTCATGTGATAGGCAAGAATCACTTTATCACAGAGGGTCAATGTCATCGCAGAGGGTGCAGTTTGGAGAACCTCTGTGAAGTGTCTCAGAGGTTCTGTGGCTTTACACTTGTACAATTTTTGATCTTCTGCCACATGACCTCTGCGGTAGACACCTCTGTGATCTTTCCCTTTAGGATTTTTCTCATACTTTTACAAGAAACAAAAATGGAGCTAACAATCTCCCCCTAAGTGTGAGAAAAATAAACTTTACAATACCGGAATGGGAAATCTAACTTGTCATTACAAAAACTTTGAAAGTACAAACTCAGCCTTTTTCATCTGGCTAATTTTGAACTTTTCTTCAGGGCTTAACCCCACCATCTCTGGATCGAAGGGTGCAGAAATCTCCTCTTTCGCGTACAACCAATGATATTCCTCTTCCAAAGTCTTTACTGGATCCACGAAACGAGGAGGAGCTTTTGGAATTTTATCCATCTGGCTGATGATTGATTGGACTCTTCCCTCTGTTGGAGCTTGGAGCTACACAAAATCCCCTAAATTTTCAAAGGTCCCTGTAGAAGAGGCAGGGTTTGCAGAGGGTCTGGCAGATGTACCTTCTCCAGCTTTTGGAACCCTCTGAGGAATAAGAGTAGCTTGACCAGGCTTAGCTTTGGTAGTTTTCATAGACTCTTGCAGCACTTAAAGCAAAGTCTCATCTTCTGGGTCTGAGAGTGTGCCTACATCAATTTCTTGTTCATCAGAACTAGAATCATATTTTAGAGGTGCCCTTGCTATCCCCTTTCCTTTATCTTTCTTCTTTTTGGCTGGAGACTCCTTTTTCTTGATGAGCTCTACGGCTGTTTCAACAATGCGCAGAGGACACTCTGTAGATTTCTTTTGCTCAGAGGCCTTAACCCCTTCTGTGGATTTTGATATTGGAATAGCTTCTGTGGTCTGGGTTTGAGTACTCTGGACTTGAGGAGTTGATACGGGAACCTTAGTTTGCTTGATCTTCCGCTCATGATCATCAGGATCTTTGTCATCTTGAGGACCATGCATTTGGGCAGCATCGGCAGAGCAGGTAGTTGGAGAGAGATTGAGGATACTGTCTAGAAGTCCCTGGACTGTTGCTTCTAGCCTTTGGATTATTTCCTCAGCGGAGAGGACAGCGGCATTTACATCCAGATTGCTGTTGAAACGAATATCACGAACATAATTGCGAAGGGTGCTTCTGAAGCGAACACCTTCTGCAAGAATGTTGGAAGTCATCGAGCGAATGTGAGAAGCTATGGTGCGATGAGATGCTCGGAAGTCTCTGGTAATATTTTCTTGATGTCGGTGAACCACAAAAGCACGACCCTCTACCATAACTTCAAGGTCACACTTGGTAGCCAAGTGGTTGACGTTTGCAGAGGCAGATGACAAGGCTTGACCCATTACCATAGCAGTGTTAACCATCTGCTTGATGTCATCCTTGAGAGAAGAATAGTCAGTGTACCCTGCGTTGACAAGATAAGTAACCGAGTCTTTGCCAGCCTGGAGTCTTGATAGATTGGAGGACTTATGCGGTGGGAGTGATCGAAGATAGGGTGGTTGAGAGATCTTCTTTGGTGACTACAGAGGCTTTGAGAGTTGTAAGGTCGGTCTTGGTAGCTGCAGCTTGTTGTAGAGATGAAAGATCTATCTTCATAGAGAGAGAGAGAGGCCTGAGTGAGTGCCTTAAGAGCTTCGATGTTGGCCTTCAGAGCCTCTGTGACGAGAATGGTAGGATGGGTGGAGCTTTTCAACTCTGTCAGCTTATTGAATACCTCCGTGGCAAAGGCTCGAAACTCTCCCTTTGTCACGTAGGCATTCGGGGAACTTGAGGCTCCAACACATGGATCCTCAGTAGCCGCAGAGCGTACGGCGCCCTCAGAGGCTGTTTTGGTGTAGCCTTCTCGGGGACTTCCCTTGTGTCCTCGATCTCTCGTAGGAGAGCCTCTCAAGGTTCTGTTAGCTTCATGCGTAGGGGTTTCAGAGACACCCTTTGTAGAGGGGCTGGGTGTAGACTTTGGGTGTTCAAGACCCGCAACCTCAGTATCCCTATGTAATGCCTCTGAAGCATTTTGTTGGATATCTAGTAGTGTTTCGGAGGCAACAAATGCTTCCGTGCTTGGTTTTGTGGAGCCCTTGGGAGAAGGGGCTCTTATTTCATCACCAATCACCTTTTGAGAGGTGAAAGGCGATACAGGGGGTGCCCAGGCTAATATTCGCACATAGGTAAAAAGAGGTCCATCTGTCCAGCTGGATGGGTTTTGGTTCGGAGTGTGCACTCCTGTTTCAATAAGGGGTCCCTCTTGAACAAGGCCCTTAGGGATGTGGGTTACACTAGGATTTTGAATTAGTGGTGTGCCTTGGGCATCTTTTTCTCCTTCCCTCTCATATCTCATCCCCTCATCCTCTTTCTCTTCATCATCAATAACCACTTCTTTACTTAGAATATCATCCCCAACTTCAAATTCAACCTCTGGAGGACAGCAGGAGTGTGACACTGCAAGCTCGTAGTTGTTCTGGCTGGATGACTGAGCCTCTTGCTTATGTATAAACCCAGGTAGAGTCCTCTGGGGAATATTCCATTCGGGGTATAAAGAATGGGGTTTATCTTGGAGAACATTGGTGGTTCCTGCAACAAACAGATCCTCTGGGGTTTGATCATGTAGTAGAGAAGATTGGGCTTTGACCATGTGATAGGGGTATCAGCAACTTGGACTTTGACCAGTCTTTTCTTTCGTTGTTTAAGGGGAGGGAGTGGTGCTTCTTCTTCTTGTATTGGAGAAAGATGGTGGATGGCAGAGGACTCATGTATGGGAGAGGGCTCTGTCACTGGAGTGTCCTCAGAGACCTCTGTGGGTTTTTTCTTGCGAGATTTCTTCTTTTTGGGTTGAGCCTCTGTAGATGGGTCCTCTTCTTCTGCAGACCTCTTATAGGTTTTCTTTTTCTTTTTCTCCTGGGTATCCTTACTTCTACCTAACCTCTCGGGCTTATTTACACTATGACTCACACGCTTACTAGCCTCTGCTGGCTCCTCCTTTTCTCCCTCAATTCTCTTCTCAGGACTCTCTTGCTGACCTCTCTGGGATCCTAATCGAGTAGGGGTTACAGGGACCGGCTCTGGCCTCCTATATACTCGTCTATACGCTCTCCTAAACTCTTTATCTAGGTGCTAGAACATAGTCTTCGACATAGGACGCGGGTTGGCATATCCTTGAGCATGTGCAGTTGGTTTAAACTCCCGCAGACGGTAATACTTTGCCAGAGGCTCTGCGGGCACCAACTCGTCAATTAGTTGATCAGAGAAACAGAGACCAAAAAATCTCTGAAGGATAAGGTTCACAAGGTCCTTATTCTTGGCTACTTTGGACTTCTGTGTGGCACTTTTTCTTGCGAATATGGCTGACAATGTCTTCAAAGATGAGTTTAGCAAAGTCCAGATTTAGGTTAAAGTAGATTCCATACATTATAGAGATGATGGCTTTAGAGGATTGTTCATGGCTGCCCACCTTGCCAGTTAAGCAATAGTTCAAGATGGAGAATAGAGTGTTCCACAGTGGAGGGAGGTCCATACGTCGAAAGTCACCTCGCTGGTTGAGAGGATGCTTATCATCAGTAGTATAGGACAAGAAGTGCAAGAATTCCATGAGTTCTTCATCTGAAGGGGTTTCGTCATAGTTGTCTAGGGCTAGGACCTCCAGATCGGGTAAGTGTAGGGCTGTTCGGAGTGAGTCCACATTCATGATTAAGGTTGAGTAGTTCTTGTGGTCTGGATGATGAGTGTAGCCAATGATGCATAGACCCGCATCTTCATGATGACAAACATACGAACTCAATAAAAATTGAGTCAGGTACGTTTCTGCAGCAGGTTTAGTCTTGGTGAGGGCATACGCAAGGTAGTGTTCTCGAAGCACCTAAATCATCAGGTTAGCATGTTCGGAAAATCCATTTGGTTTAGGATCGTGATAATAGTTGTTTGGCTTCTTAATCTGCACAGTGCGATCAAACCCACTTGCAAGGAACTGGGCTGCCATGGTGGAAACTGTGGATTGATCGATTTCATGTTCTGGATTGTTTTGAGACTGGGCGGAACCGGATGAAGATGATGCTTGAGACATTTTGATGCTTGGAGGGAAAGTTGCAGGTTTTACTTGGGATTCGTCGGAGAATTCAAGGTTGCAGAAGGTTTAAAATGGTAAGGATGAGTAATAAAGGCGGTTTAAAACGTGATGAGTGCCTACGAAATTTTTGGTCACTCAAACGTTTATGTGTGGGCTACGATCAACAAAAATATGCCACGTGGAATTGGGAAACGCACGATTGATGACGTGTGTTCCGCTTTACTGACACGCGCGTGACCCTCTATAACCCTTATCCAAAAACCACGCGTACCATTTCAGATTCAAAAACAATGGAAGTGTATTTTTGTAGAGGCCTAAGGGATTATAAAGCCTCTGTAAAAAAGTGCGATGCCTTCTACATGTTTCACCTTTTTATATACCTAAACGTTTGAAACTCCAAAGAAATGTCAATGTTGAAATCAGAACCTTGAGTCCGCAGAGCCTCTGTAAGAAGCGCCAGAGGTTCTGTGAGACAAAAGTTCCAAAAACTTAACATTAAAATCTTTGCACGTTATATTGGTTTTAGATTTTGAAAGAACAACGCACTCCCCCTATGTAGCTTCCATAGCTCCCCCTAAAATCAACAGCGTTTTATAAATCCTTAGAAGAGAACGGATTCACATAAGACAAAACTGCAGAACCTCTGAGAATGATCACAGAGGGTCTGTGGGAAAGACTTCTGTGATAATTTTTTTTTATCTCTTAAAAGGTTTTATCTTTTTAAAGCTCATACTCCCCCTCAACCAATGCACAAACTATTCTTCATCGGATTCCTTATAACAAAAGAAACAAGTGAAAAGTTAATCAAGAAAGAGAAAATACTTAAGTAAATATTTACAAGGCTAAACTTAATCAGAATACAAAGTATCAAGGCTCTGGATAGGTCACCCCAATCTTTTCAACCAAAAAGTTAAATCTCTTTTCATCTAGTGCTTTTGTGAACAAATCAGCCAATTGGTATTCTGTGGATACAAAGAACATTTTGACATTACCTTCTTCAACATGATGTTTTAAGAAGTGGCACCTTATGTCTATATGCTTTGTCTTTGAGTGTTGTACTGGATTGGCAGAGATGGAAATTTCACTCTTCGAATCACAGAGGATAGGGATCTTGTTGAAAGAATATCCATAGTCATGAAGTTGAGTCTTCATCCAGAGGGCTTGCGAGCAACAGCTTGCAGCGGCCACATATTCAGCTTCCACGGTAGAAGTTGATACGCAATTCTGTTTCTTTGAAGACCAACTCACTAACTTTCCCCCAAGAAATTGACAACTTCCAGAGGTACTTTTGCGATCCACTTGACGTCGCCCATAATCTGAATCGGTATATGCAACTACATCAATGCGTGAGTGCAGCGGGTACCAAAGGCCCAGAGAAGGTGTCTTCTTTAAATATCTCAGGATTCTCTTGATGGTTGAAAGATGTGACTCTTTGGGATTGGCTTGATACCTAGCACAGAGACAAGTAGAAAACATAATATCAAGCCTACTTGCAGTTAGGTATAACAGAGAGCCAATCATACCTCTATAGAGTTTACACTCTACAGGGGGTCCATTCAAGTCTTTGTGAAGTTTAAGGCCGGGGGCCATTGGTGTCCTCATGGGAGAGGCTTCATTCAGCTTATATTTCTTCAAGAGGTCATTGACATATTTGGACTGGTTGATGAATATGCCCTCTGAAGACTATTTAACTTGTAGTCCTAAAAAGAATGTGAGCTCTCCCATCGTGCTCATCTCAAACTCGCTCTGCAACAGAAGCTCAAATTCTTTGCACATTGAAATATTAGTTGACCCAAAGATGATATCATCAACATATATTTGTACTAACAGAATATCATCATTATTTTTCTTATAAAACAAAATGATATCAGTTGTACCTCTGTTACATCCATGGGAAGAGAGAAATGTAGATTGACGCTCATTCCATGCTCTAGGAGCCTGTTTGAGGTCGTAGAGAGCTTTGTCTAAAAAGTAGACATGGTTTGGGTATTTCTCATTCTCAAACCCTGGAGGTTGCTTGACATACACTTCCTCTTTGAGCTTGCCATTCTAGAAGGCTGACTTTACATCCATTTGGTATACCTTGAACCCTCTGTGAGCTGCATATGCCAAAAATATGCGAATGGCTTCCAATTTAGCAACTGGAGCAAAGGTTTCTTCATAGTGAATACCTTCTTCTAGGCAATATCCCTTGGCAACTAACCTTGCCTTGTTTCTCACCACGATTCCTTGTTCATCCTTCTTGTTTCGAAAAACCCACTTAGTACCAATTGCCAACTTACCATTTGGCAGAGGTACAAGTGTCCACACGAAGTTTCTGTCAAACTGGAGAAGCTCATCTTGCATGGCATCAACCTAGAAGGGATCTGCCAGAGCTTCTACCACGGTTTTGGGCTCAATTTCACTTACGAAACATGCAAATAGACATAAATTTACAGTGGCCCTTGTCTTGACTCCGGCAGAGGGTTCTCCAATAATTTGAGAAGAAGGATGACTCTTTGTCCATTTGGTAACGTGCGGTGGATCAGGCATGGGATCAACATTCTGAAGAGTTTGAGTCTGGGCTTCTGAGACAGAATCATGAAATGATGATGGTTCTGAAGAGATATCATTGGTGGAAGTAGGTTCTGAAGAGATTGGGATGTAACGCCCCATTTTCCAAGTTAAGATTATCTAGCTTTTAATGTTAAGTTTAAGTTAAGTTGATGCCTTTATGTAAACTTTCAGGTTGGAGGGTCATAGAGTCAATTTAGATAAGTGAGGGTTAGTTGTCTCCTATATATATAAGAAGGAATGGAAGCCCAAAAACCCCTTCCTTTTGTCAGTATCGAAATTGAGAGAGAGGAGGGAGCATTGGCAATTTCTCTAGAAGAAATTGCAAGCAAGAGGTCATCTTTTTGGATAGCAAGGTGTTCTACGTTTGTTGTCGTGGTTTTGACTTAAGGCAATCCTTTGTTACGTTATGTATGTACCAATTCGTGGGTTGATTCAAGGTTAGGGTTTTTGGCTAAAAATGTGATGAATTGGTGATCCTTGGATCATCAATTGAGTGTTAATTGTTGATATATTGAGTAGGGATTGTTAGTAGATGATATG
>LUCG01017086.1:0-17042 GCA_001633085.1 Carthamus tinctorius | reverse complement strand
TATGAACAGTGTACAGGAGAGAAATGCATATAAGATAAATTTATCTATGGAAAGAATTTGACTTTGAACGAATTGGAATGAAATTTGATGGAATTTGACCACTTATTTGGTTGGTAGGAATTCAATTCCTTCACTCCAGCCAAAGAATGACGAATTCCACAAAGTGGAATTCGATGGATTCTATCACTTTGATTGTGTGAACCATAGGATTTGGAATTTGGTCAAAGGAATTATCCATTCCGATTCCTTCAAAATCAATGAACCAAACACCCCCTGGGGTCCGTTTGGTTTGTAGGAATGGAATGGATTGGATTTCATGAAAATATTTGGATTTAGAATCCTTTTGTGTGTTTGGCTTGCAGGATTTGGAATGGATTTGAATTCCATTATTTACAAAGGATCGTTATAAGTTATAAAAAACTACAGAAATAATTAAGTTACCTTTTGTTTAACTGATTATTTAAAAAACAAATTCTTTTTAACATATTTTAAAACATTATTATACACAAATCCTATCAAATCCCTTGAAATCCTAGCCATCCCTTTGGGATTTCATAATCCTATGTTTGAGGGATCTCAAAGAAATCCTACGATTTTAAATCCGGATAATCCTGCAAACCAAACACGGGACTGGAATGGATTTGAAATCCAAATCCACCCAAATCCATTCCATTCCTACAAACCAAACGGACCCTTAAGGGGGTGTTTGGTTTGCATAATGGAGCTTTATGGAATCGGAATCCATCGGAGGAATTTGATTTTGAAGGAATTGGAATGGACTTTGATGAAATTTGACCACACGTTTGGTTGGTAGGAATTCTATTCATTCACTTAAGCCAATGAATGATGAATTCCTTAAATTATGGAATTCAAAGGATTCCATCAAGTTCATTCCACGAACCAAACATCACTAAAGAATTTGATCAAAGGAATTTGTCACTCCAAATCCATCAAATTCCTTTGAATTCCACGAACCAAACAGCCCCTTAGAAAACCTAGTTACGAATAAGAATTATCCTGAGTAAGTGATTAGAGAACGAGAAGTCATACCTGATACTTCAACGAATTTGATCCCTGAGTTCTCTTCCTCGACTCAGCGTTGCTCTTCTCCGATGGTGTTTCAGGACTACCCTTCCACCCAGGATACACAGCAGTCGGTTTCGGCAATTTACTCGGTGTTTCATTCTCGGCATGTTGGGCAGTCTTTAAATGGCCGCCTCTCATTGGTGAACTGTTTTCCCTTATTTTCCCTTCTTTCATACCCATCTTGCTATGTTTGACTGATTTCACTTCCTTAGCTTCAACATTTGACTTCAGTAATGGTTTCCCCACCTCTTGCTCGTCCATTTTGACAGCACACGTGCTGATTTCATCGTGTTCAGAACCTTCCAGAAACGAATCAGTCCCGTGTTCGTCATCTACAGACACCATATTTGTAATAGTCGCTCGATGGTCACACGTGCAAGCACCCATCTGAATGTTTTTCTCGCTCGATATGACACTATCTTTGTCACTGAAAGAACTGTTGCTACTTTGGCTTTCGGATCTCTTTTTTCTTATATCATGAGCGCTATTAAGGGGCTTTGAAGGTGGAGTGATGTGAAGACCGATTGAAGATCGATATTGTTCAACGTATGGCTGAAGATATGGGTGTTTTAGGATTTCGGATGCCTAATGAAATCAAAATAAGATAAGTTAGAATGACAGATGATTTTAGTAATTGATGGATGAAATTAGGGAAAAGCTTACAGTGGGACGATGTTCTGGGTTCTTACGGAGCATTCCTTTAATAAGGATTTTTCTGGAAATGAAAAGAGAGAGAAATAATGTTTACTCCAGAAGTACTATTTTCAGAATGGTGTCAAAGACTTTGCTTATTTGCACATATATCCAACTGAGGGAGGTTCAGGGGGAAACTTCAAAAAAAACAAAAAACTGAGGAATGCCCTAGCAGCCCTTGTATGCACTTATGCATATAAGTAAATTAAATTGTTTTTGGTTTTTATGCACGTGTGCATGTTACAAATTACTTGTATGCACAAGTGCATACCGTTCAGATGAAGGGCTACCAGGGTGTTCTTTAGTTTTCCATTTTTTTGAGGTTTTTCCTGAACCTGACCCATATCCAACTATTCTACATAGCTTTATCGTGTATTATAAATCAAAGAAAAATATTAATTGCAGACAATAAATAGCGACTTCACTCGTTGAACAGCAGGAAGACAGACAGGCAACCAGTTTTTACTCGTGTTACAAAGACTTCTGCCAACCAGTTTTTACCAACAAGGAAATGTACAAAAATGCACCAAAAACGTTTTAGTACATAAACTCGATCACTTCCATCAATATATCAAGGTACATGCTTAACAAAATGAATCGCAAATCGCAATAGCATACAATATCATGTAAACCAACCCCAAAAGGCATGGTCACCGTGCTTTTAACCATTGGATATCTTGGAAAGCTAGTGAGTCCAAAAATGTTGACAAAATAGCACAAAGAACAAAAATAGATTCATTGAACAAGCATCTTTTTAATTTCAAAGCATACCATATTAAACATATCAATGATGCAGCATAAGAAAGCTAAACATAAAACATTAAAGGTCGGACTAGCCTTCTCATACAAATGCTATCAATTTGGGATGGCAGAATGATCTCTGCCTTCAACCATTAGCTGCCTTAATCATTATATCCTCTATGAAATTAAAAAAAAAAAGTGACACCGTCTTTGCTTCTTTTGACAATTTTTAAAGGTCACTTGATTTCAACTTAGTGAAGCGATCGACCAATTTCTTAATTTACTAACAGTTGCCAAGTCATCGAACACGTTTCATGCACAAGATAACATAAAAGCAGCATACTATGCGAAAGATATAGCTTGTTATCACAAGCATGATAACCATTTGACTTACAGGGATGGAGAATAACAAGGAGGCAATGGACCAATACAGGATCTGTTTATTTTACTTATCAGTCCAGCCATGTCCTGAAACCAATATAAAATGCAACAGAAAACTAAATTATCCAAAGAGAATTAATAATCTATCTTTAGATAACTGATAATATTACTTTGCAACGGTAGCAGTATTCAAATGCAGTACAAAACAAGTATAAATGTAAAGCAGTTTTAAGGCAGCAATAGATAATAATAATAAAGTAAACAAAGATACATGCATAACCATATTCTTTTGTAACTTTCAAGGCACTGAAGCTCAAGCAAAATATCACACCCCCCACCTGTTTACCGCTATGTGGGTTTGCTTAGATAACAAGCCGCTTCAATATGTGCTCCAACTCACGAATGCATGCGAACCTTTTTTCTTTTTTACGTCGTCTTCAAACAGAACAATTATACATTTTCCTTTTGGGGACGTGCTAAGATACATTTTCACAATTTTGGAGCAACTTTTTAACAAAAAGGCTTCTCGGATGTTGAATATAGTAACTGCAGACCATATGTTCTTCCTTGCTCATGAATTTTTATCAAATAGACAACCACAATATACATTTTTAGCCACATGTCAGTCTAAAGGGATAGCTTGAGTAATTGGTCTCTTATTTCTAATCCTTCTAAAACAGAAATTTATTTATATATAATAGTGGGCTAGAGGGTGTACCTGAATACTGATGCGCTAGAACCCTTATCTAATGACTAATGAGTGAAAAACCTGAAATTCTGTGATTTCTCTTACTATCAATATCAAGAGTAGGAGAATTTATGGATTTTCCTGTAAATTTGGGATTTTAAAATATTCACACCTTTAATAAAGTTTCTTTAATGTTGACAACGCACCGATCCATGATCAGTTACCTAGCTCCATCGTATGGTTCAATTTTCATGTTTTTCACTCTTTAATATTCACTTAGTGAGAAACATTATTCTTTTCAAAAGAAAAACAAATCATTCCTCAAAAAGGATTATTATAAACCTCATTTCATGGATCAGTATCGACTAAGACCGAGTAAGATGTCGTAGCACAGACTTGCCCTGATAATTAAGGTGCTATACATCTGTTATAAAGTCTGCCGATGTAATAACTAACGTTGATGCTTTGTCTACAAGTACTAATAAGGTGGAACAGTGTTAATGGGGTCCACAACGTGGCACTCGGAGGGCTTAAAAAACAAAAATTGATGTCGACGCGTAGCTGCAATGGTTAAGGGAGGAGGTAATCACAAATACGATTCAACATCAGGTTTTTCAGTACAAACAATGATACTCCATACTTGCTCTTTATTCTTTAATTTTCGATGAATTTCACAGTTGGGCAGTCAGGTGTCACTCGGGGGAGAATGAAACATACCAACGGATAGCAATTGAAGTGTTTTGGGGGTTCTCCATCGAAAACACTTTGATGCTTCAACTAGCATGATTTTGACAAATAAAAATGTATGGCGTGTGTGAATGTTTAGACTCAACCCGCTGTGAGGTTCACTTATTCACATAGAAAGATATAATAGATAGTAAGTGTAATTCGGTAATTCTTGAAGGATAGAGTTTGTTAATATAGAAATACATGGTAGAGTGGATGGGAGATAATTTTGTTGTGGCTCTGTCATTGAGAGACCTCTAGCAATCTCGATTACCATTGATCAGCCTTTTCCCTAATGGATTAATGTCAGTCAACCATTTCCCTAATCGGCTAGCGTGATCAGCCAACCTAGTGCCCATGAAGGCCAATTGAGTCTCGTCCAACATATACCTGAATCTAAGACTTTCTGGACAATAAGAGACGTGGAATTTGATAATATCTCAACTCTTGGTGGATATGCACAAAGTGAGATCCCAACTTATGTAAGAAACCTCATGCTATGTTACGTAAACCCAAGTTAGGTATGATTTCACTCGTTAATGAGGTAGAGTCTAGACACTCACACACTTACAATTTTTATTTGCCGAAATCGTGCTAATTTAAGCATCGAAGTGTTTTCCATGGAGAACCCCCATTCTCCGGGCCTTTCAAGTTGCAAGTATCATTTTGCCAAACTTTTGTCGACAAGAGTTCGTTCTCATTGCTCGATATTCCAGGAAGGGTTGAGCAATTTTTTTCGGCATTAGAAGGTTTGAAATACAATAAAATGAATAAATGAGATAGGTTTCAAGAACTTTGCACCAAAGAACATTAATATCAGGCGACCATTGCAACTAAGATAACATAAGGCATCCTACCCGTCAAGGGTGGTTGTTCCAGGCAATCAATAAAAAAAACTATTAGCTACTTCTATCTTTCTATTCAAACATCAGATAATCATTTTTGGAATTACCATCTGCAATGAAGCTAAGGAGTAAGGACTAGCCATAAGAAAAGCAAGTAGTTGTCCTAACAATATAGCTCAAGGAGAAAGCTAAACATAACAAGTAGTCCTAACAATTATCCTAAAACTAATCAAGAAAATCAATAATTTCCCTAACAAACAGTCAAAATATTGTTAGGATTATTATCACAACAATAAGTAGATTAAAGCCCAAAATAACGAAAAAACTGCAATTTGCCCAATTCTTGTAAATCTACTCTCTAATGATCCTAAAACTTTTGAGAAAATGATAGTTTATTGACTCATTTTGTCCTATGTGAGTTGTTGCACTAGTATCTATATAGGTGTTTATATTCCATGGAATACCATGGTAAGGTAAATATGCCAATAATTAAAATTCAAAAGCATAGAGAATATCCTTAACAAAAAAAGATAGTAATGGGAAAGATAAGGAATTTCCTGATAGGCCCAATGACAATTGTCAAAAAACCTTGAGATCCATATCTTCCTCTCTTACTCTCCACTACCACAATACTTACATTTTCTATATAATACTATACTGTTTTAAATATGCAATACATCTGGCTATCCTAATTATTAAAAATGGACATAGAAACGTGTTATTAAATTATTGCTACAAAAGCTCTTGATGTATCAACTAGTTTGAAAGGAAGGGTTAAGAAAGTTTAACAATATGCAGTATATTAACCAAATATAAGAGACAATGACAAATTTCAATTAGACAATTACAAAGGGACCCATCAGATTAAGGCCTTCAGATAATCAGCCGCACTTAAGCCTCTTGAGAACACAGGCAGATAGAGAAAGTAAACTGGTGCAAGAGGACTTACAAAAGCTTTGAATGCTGGGCGGTGAGCAGCCATTTCATACATACAGCAACCTAATTAACAAAAAAAAAAATATTGCACACAAGAATAAGAAAAAAATGGAAAACAATAAACATGTGGCTTGAAGTTTAGGCTCAAGCTTAAGGGTGGTCACTATGAAATCATTATACAGACTGAGCACAAGGTAGATCTAGAAGTTTAGCCACATCATGAGATGAACTATGTACTTATATCCATTTTTAAGATAAAAGCATTTGATCACAACAAGGGTGTTGCATCACCAGTGACTGTTTGGTACATGGCAAGGAAAAAGATCCAACTTGGCTCAAGGGAATGGCCTCCATTACACATTAGCATATGCTTTGAAAATATAATAACTGAAAATCAAATACCTAGGGACCATATATCCGATTTGAAGCCATAAGGGATATCTGCAAGCAGTTCAGGACACATGTAATTTGGTGTTCCAACCACCTGGAATAAAGTAATTAAGTGTATATGAGATAACAAGTTGCAAGCAGAACTATTAATCATACTCCTACCCCAAATAAATACAACAATTTCCTTCTTGGGATATAAGTAAAAATGACACTGCCAGTCTCCCATTGTTGACAATGTTTAAGTAAAAAGGTTCTCTCTTTGGCCATTAGCAACCATTATAAAACATTAGTAGCATCATTGTTGGTCCACAAATATTAAGGGATATTTCATATATTGAGCTACCAGAAACACTAACGTTAAACAAGAAGTCAAGTCAACTAATGCATTTACTATGGGCTAAGGGGATTACTATGTTGTTAGTATGCATCTATCTAGAGGTACAAAAATGTATGAATACATTTCCAATACACACACGTGTTGCAAAACTTGATCTATGGCTTGTCATATTTCATACGCAGGTAATTTAATTAGATATAGATAGACAATGGTAGATAAGCACATATATAAATATAAAGAAAGTACCGAAGAAGCTAAATCATCAGCCTTCAGAGTCTTAGCAAGTCCAAAGTCCCCTAAATGAAAAGAAAATTTACTCAAAAGAGATTGATTATTTGCCTCAAATTAGAAGAGTTAAACCAACATCAAACTGAAGAAGACAGTTATAACTCACCTAGACGAACATCTTGATCTTTCGTAAGGAAAATGTTGGAACACTAGAGATATAATGCTAGAAGGGTCAGTTACAAGGGATTCAAAAAGCAAAATTTAAGCATCAAATATATACTATTACATACTTTTAAGTCCCTGTGTAGAACATAATTTGAATGCAAATATTCAACCGCCAATAATATCTGAGTAAACCACTTGCAGAGTTTCTGTAAAGCCAAGATTATCAACAGTCAGAAGTCTTGGTGAGTTTCCCTATGGGGTCTAGAGCAAGCACGTAAGAAATATTGAAAACGTGAAAAACGGAACAACAACAACAACAACAACGAGTCATTCATGAAAATGTCGAACACGAAAAAAGAATGAGTTATAATTCCATACCTCCTCAGGAAAGTATTGCCCAATTGATTTTTTCATCAATTCAGCTCTGCAAATGAGCTCTTTTATTAGCCAGGTGAAACCTATGATACGATTAACATACAATTGAAGGAAGCTAGAGACTTACATATCACCACCTTCACAGTATCCAGTAACTATGCAAACATAGCAACCCTACATCCAATGAAAAAAGTTTCAAATCAACAAAATTAGACCGAACAAAGTTCAGATCAAATGACATTATTACAACTCATGAAACTAATACAGGATCCAGAAATCTCCAATAAGCACTTGTTGCTAACCTTCTCAACCCATGCTTCCTTGAACTCTACGATATACGGATGCTGAATCCGCGCAATTAGGGCCATCTAAACATCAAATGCATCAACACAACTTCACACTCATTTTCATTCAAATAAATGTACAACAATCAAGAACAAGCTCTAAAGGTTAACCTAATAATAAGTACACAAATCAAGAAGAAAAAGAACACCTCTTGATGAGCAGATCTTCTGCAACGCTCAGTCTGTCTAGCAAGACGAATCTTCTTCAACACATACCTGCATTGTTAAACAAAAAAACACAAAGATCCAATTAACATCAAACTCAATATATCTATCTATCTATATATACCTATATATACAGAATATAGAAATAGATTGATACTTGGTTTTTTCCAATTTGTGATTAACGAGAATGGCGGCACCAAAAGCACCACGCCCGATTTGCTCCATCATCTCGTACTGATCCATTTTTGACTCCATCAAACTCCTTGATCCAATGCTCTATATAACATATATATATCTCAAAGGTACTATTGGTTATTTCTTTTTGGGTAGAAATTGCAGAAAGGCGAGAATGCCCTAATAATCATGGCATCTGATACCTGCTGCTATGAGTTTAGTTGGTTGGATTCAATTCTTTGGGGGGGGGAGATGGCAATGAAATGAAGCTTTTATCAATGGAGTATGGATCGAAGAAGAAGAAGAAGAAGAAGAAGAATAGCAGCAGATGTTGGAATGAGATTGGGGATCAGGAGGTCAAAATAGAGTCAAAATAGAAAGGAGTCCATACAAACAACGAGGGAAATATATACTTTGACCAACTGCTTCCAACAAAAAGTAAAGGGAAATTATTTCCTACTACCGTTTTAACCTACCCATCTTCCTTCTCAAGTGAGTAGGAGGATGGGTAGGCTAAAAAAGGTAGGAAGAAATATAATTTCTCAAAAGTAAGATGTGTTTGGGAAAAATGAAAACTTTATTCGATAAGAAATCTTGAAATAAAATGTTTAGGAGGAGGAAGTAACTGTATAAATGGTTATACATCTTGTATGAGGATGATAATCGGATGAAAGCCTAAAATATTTTGGTGAACTTAGAAAACCAATCTTAGACCTATTGTTTAATTGTAATCAATGGTTAATAATATTGATGGTGTTTTTGTTGTAATTTTATTACAACCACATGCTCCACGTATGATTATAAGCCCACAAGGGCAATATAGACATTTAAAAACCCATGTCTATTTTCTTCTTCAAGATAAACCCTAACTTCGTCTTCTTAATTCCAACAACCACAAACCAACCATCTGACTCTCCTTTAGCTGCCACCACCGTCCACCGCCACCGCCATGTCTACCGTCGATTCGCCACCGTCGTCCATCGCCATGTCTACCTCTGATTCGCCACTGTCTCTATTTTCGGGTCTCGGACGGGTTCGGGGGGGGGGATCTCGAAGGCCCAAACCGAACCGAGATAGGGGCGGGTTTCTCGGTCGGATTTTGTCGGGTTTCTCGGGTTAGTTCGGGCCTTGCACAGCCCTACTTCTTCGTACAACAAGATGGGAGCTCTATCCCCCCATTCAGCTTAGGTAGTGTTTGTTTACCTCTTAACAGCTCCATTAAGAGGCAATATATGAATCGTGTTTGACAAAAAAAATGGATTGCCTCTTGATGGTTCCAAAACCCTTTGAATGATTTAGTATCTTGGATGTCTCTTAACCATTCAGAGTCCTGATTTCATGCTCAACAATTACCAAACCACCATGTTTCATTTTGCACACCATATCATAAGAGCTTCTTAATCATTCTGACCACTTAATCATCTAGCATCAAACCATTCAGTAACGGCCAAACAGCAGCTTATTTTTATTTTTATTTTTTGACAAAAATACCCTTTTCTCAAAGAAAGGGTTTTAAACAAGAAAAAATACCCCTTTCACGCCTCTTCCAAACCCTAGTCGGTCCTCAACCAATTGCCGCCGGCCACTGCTCGTCGTCTGTCGACCGTCGCTGCTACCTGCTCAAACGCCGCCGCTGCTACCTGCTCAAACGCCGCCGCTGCTCCACCACCGGTACGTCTTATCGCCCGAAGTTGGGTTGTTGGGTTTATCTTCAACAAAAGGGAGTTTCCTTACAAAATCAGAAAACTTTCTCTTCATTGTTTCTACGAAGTTGGAAAGAAGAAAACCAAAGAAATTTTTGTTTACGATCTTGTAGATGATCAATCTCTAGGGTTCTTTTGTATTGAGCTTTTCATGAGCCAAGCTGCTGATTTTTTTAAGGTTCTTTGTATTTTTGAAATAAGTTCAAAGAAAGCTCACAAATTTGATGTTTGTGGTATATTGATTTGTAGCACTGTGATATTCAATGAATGCTTAAGGATAAATTTTGATGTTATCTCTTATCATAATATCCATTTTGTATGTTAGCAATATGATTTGAGATTTGTTAATCAGTGTTAATGTTTTGATTTTTGGATAATATCATATGGTTCAAAAAAAATAAACAATAAATTATCAAACAACACATAATTTATATTTGAGGGTAAATCTGTCATTTCTATCATTCAGACCTTTTGATTCAGATAAGAAAGTAAACACCGCTACGAATACATCCAGACAGACAAATTTATCTAGACAGGACTTAATTGGAAATTTGTAAACAGCCCCTAAGTGTATTTATATATCCCTTTAGCTCCATATTGCTGTCTGAAAATAAGAGTTTGTTGGATGTATTTATCTTGCATTCTTTTACTAATTGGAGTCCAAGTTGTTATCTAATAGTTGTTTGTAGGTAGTAGAGGATAATCTAGCAGACAATGGGGAAAGCCTCGAGAGACAAAAGGGTATCATTGTTGTTTTCATGCGTTAGATTATTTTTCTATTTTGTCAATGCTCTATTAACGAGATAACTTGCTCGTAGGATATCTACTACCGCAAAGCAAAGGAGGAAGGTTGGCGTGCCAGAAGTGCCTTTAAGCTCCTTCAAATTGATGAGGAGTTCAACATCTTCGAAGGTGCAAAGTAAATGAACTCTGTATTCATTTATACATTCTTACTATGATGTGATGCAATTAGCTTTAGGCATAATATCTTTGATATTGTTAAACTTTCAGGAGTCAAGCGTGTGGTAGATCTATGTGCTGCACCTGGTAGTTGGAGTCAGGTATGTGATGCTGTGTATCTGCTCCTGATTTCTGTTAGTCTTGACTTGTCTAATAATATTTATTTGTATGTCAAAGTTCCGAAATGAATTGGCATCCTCTTAACATTTTGTTGCTCTCTCTCTCTCTCTCATCACTCTCTTCTTGGTGAAATCTTTCGTTTAAATTCTAAGCTTTTAAAATAATGTTTATGTATGCCATGTATATATGACTTCACATATCGTTTGGACTTTGATGAATGTCAATAAGTTCTTAAAGTTATTGGCCATTATATGTACATTCTTTATTGGGCCGAGAAACCCTCCTGATACATGCACAATTTTCTATTTTGAGGCTTGGAACCCACCCCTTGAGGTTAATCTCATTGTTAGGTGAAATTACCCAAACACCTATTGGATAGATATGTATACCTCTCCTTTTACACTGTCAAGGTAGAACATCTTCAACATGAGAGGAAAGGAATAGATTTTTGCACATTGCTTACCGAAGTATGTGTTATCGTATAACTAGAGAGTGAGCCATAAAATGGGAAATATATAAATTGGAAAAGTAAAGTACGAGCCCAAATACCCAAGCTTTTAAAGCACAGAAACAAGCCTCAGGGTTTTCCCCTTAGGTATGCGACAAAAAGCAAAACAAGGAAATTTATAAATCCCCAACATTTAACCAAAGAAACAGAATGTATGCAATAATGTATAAACATTATACACAAAAAACAGAATATGTACACAAAAACAACATATATGTTTAAGAAAACAGAATGTATATACATAAAAACAACATATATACAAAAAATACAGAATACATAAAAACACTATATGCACATATATCAGAATGTATGTATACACATAGATTATACAAAAAAGAAGCTTTACACATAAGAACATGCATATTATCATATAAAATGCACATACAGATTCTCCCAAGATGTATACATATATATGCTATATAAATATATGCAGAAACTGAAATATGCTTACAAAAGAGAAGAGGAGAAATTTCTGCAATGAACAGCAGTTAGAGAGATAGGAAGCAATAAGAAAAAAGAGCCGGATAGGACAAGTTGACAATAATATAAAGCTTTGCTTTGTTGATCAATTGACTTTTGGGAGAAGTTCTACATTTAAATTATGGTGGTCAATGAAGTGGGGTTGGGATGGGTGCCTGGGTGGTGTTGGTTAAATTGGATGTAAAGAGATAAAATTCAATTCTTTCACTTATGTCAAGGAATGATGAATTCCTTAATTTGTGGAATTCATTGGAATTTGACGCATTCCATCATTTTCATTATGTGAACTAAAAATGGGATTTGAAATTTGGTCAAGGAATTGGCCATTCCAATTCCTTGAAAATCCATGAACCAAACACCCCCTTAGACGGTGTTTGCTTCGCATAATGGAATGGGAATTCATTGAAGGAATTCGAATGAAATTTGATGGAATTTGACCACACGTTTGGTTGGTGGGAACTCAATTCCTACATCTAAGCCTAGAAATGTTGAATTTCTTATGGGATTCAACGGAATTCAAAGGATTCAGTGAACCAAACATCACTAAGGAATTTAGTTAAAGGAATTTGTCATTCCCATTCTATCTAATTCTGCGAACCAAATAGCCCCTTAGTGTATGTTTTTAATTTTGTGATTAAGTATTAAATAATTGTTCTTTATTTCATTTATGCTGCCATACGAAGGAAAGAAATGTAGCCCATGTGTTTTTTCTATCACGTATTTTCATATTTTTTACACCAAATCCTTACCCAGATTTTGTGCTTGGAAGTAATGAGAATGCTCCATTGCTTTCAAAATAATGAGGCCTTGTTTAAATTTCTTGGAAATAGAATATTTTTGGCGGTAGTAATATGTTCTTTCAATGAACTAGATATTGTGGGACCCATTTGCTTTCCAATTGCATTCGTAACAAGCATGGAAGTGGTTGAACAATGCTTTTCTTCTCGAACGAATTTAAGGTTTTGCTGTTGGTATTTTAGGCCATGGACAATAGACTTTTCTCGAACCCCATCATCCTCAGGAATCTGAGGGATATTATATCAATTATCGTCGTTGTTCTTCTGTGGACTAGCACTAATGAAGTGATGCATTAAGAATTTGTATTTCTTCATGCACATTTTTAATAATTCAGATATCTTTTTGTAGGTTTTGAGTCGGAAGTTGTATCTCCCAGCTACGCTATCATTTGATTCAAAGTGAGTATGATTAATGCTTGTAAAATAAGAATCTTGTGACGGTTTTTAGTTGTTTCATGAGCTATGCTAATGCTTGTAAAATATCATTAATTGTTTAGTAGATGTCACCCTGAAAAACATTCTTTTGTGTCGTGATCTTGATGCTTGCATAAATTCAGGCTAAAGTAGTGCGGTCACTAGTGTGGATTGTCTTGTGGTTCCAGTTACTACTGTATAAATAAGGGCAAAATGCATCAAAAAGTGCCTTGGTTTCTATTTAGTGTAACGAACTAATTTTTTTCTCAATCAATGTAACGAAGTTTCAAAAAATGTTCATTTCTTACCCGTACGGATAACTTGCTTATCTTGTAATATTTGATGACACTGATGCAAGTTGTCAATCAGTATATTTCATTCATGGTTCATGGTTAAAATGGAAGCAAAATAGAAAATATTTGAGAAAACAAATTCTCCAATACACTAAGGTGTTGTTTGTTTTTTAAGAGGTGAAGTCTGATTTCACATCTAAAAAATAAGAGGTGGATTAAAATTTCCGAGGACGGTAAGAGGTTTTCAGACCTTCTCTCAAAAATTAAAACAAATAGTCTTAAGTTTGCAAACCTCTTAACTTTCAGACTACTTAAGAGGTTTTACAATGTACTTATAAAAAACAAACAACCCCTAATTAGGAACTAAAGCAAACTTTGTTGCTTTTTGATGCATTTTTCATTATAAATAATGTTACTTCAAAACATAAATTGATGCCTTAGTTCTTAAATGCGAAAATTTTACATAAATGCTTGAAATACCTCTGCAATGAAATATTCCAGATGGATTTATTTTTGGAAATCCATGTATAAAAACTAGCTAATCTTGCCTATAGAATTTAGGAACTCAATAGGGTTGAATCGGGAGTGTTAAGAAGATTGTTCTAAACATACTTTTGCAAGCATAAATTTGATTTTAATGGTAAACTAGATTTTCACTTGTCTTGAAGTCATTGATTTAGTATATGAGTACCTTCATTTATGAAGTTTTTATATTTCTTAAATTTGAATGATGATTTACAGAGATGATGATCTTCCACTGATTGTGGCTATTGATTTGCAACCCATGGCTCCAATTGAAGGTGTTATCCAAGTGCAAGGCGACATTACAAATGCTCGAACAGCTGAAGTGGTGTGTTGAACCCTTTCACTTTTACTGCCTTCTAGAAGGAAGTTAGATTGTCTCTTTTATGCATTTGATTTGTAGAAACCTGCTAGATTTGTTATTTCCATTATTTTCGTATGTATTTGAATCCTATACTTGGTTTTAAAAAGCGGGATGCGTTTTGATGCTCCCAATTTTTGCAAAAAATACTTTTAAACTAATTTTATACCTTGTAAATACTTATATATCAAAATTACTTCAATTAATACCTAAATTAGTTTAATAGTAGTTCATAAACACTTATAAAACACATAAAAATCTGATTGAATTCTAAAACACATAAAAAATTCTGATTATGTAGATCAATGAACAGAAGTAGCAGTCATAGCAACATCTGATTATGTTGAATTCAGCAACATTTGGTAGGAGATGGAGAATAGAAATTTCTGATTATTGAACAGAAGTAGATCAATGTAAAAAATCAGGCAGAAGTAGAAGCAGATAAATGTAAAAAATTTGGTAGGAGAAGGAGAAGCAGTCAATAGAAATTTCAGTGAGGAGTGATAAATGGCATTACAGAAGAAGCATTAGAAGCAGACTTGGTTACCTTTCAAGAACCTGATCGCAGGAGGGAAATTTCATTTTTGTTCTAGTGTGGGCTTACTTGCTTTATTCATTGGCATTTTTCTTCATTTATCGTTATTTTTATATTTAATTTCAGGTCATCAGGCATTTTGATGGATGCAAGGCTGACCTAGTTGTTTGTGATGGTGCTCCTGATGGTAAGATGATTAATATGTTTTTGCACATTTGTTGTCACAAGTTGTTACGTTTGACCTGTCTTAATTCTTCATTATACTTGTACCTTTGGAATGCAGTAACTGGACTTCACGACATGGATGAATTTGTTCAATCACAATTGATTTTGGCGGTAATTGTTTATATATAATGCTTATTCCAAATCTATACTTTATAATAGATTAAAATTAGTAGTTTTACCTTCACACTTTGGTTATCTTTTGTTGAAAAGTATGTGAATTGAACAACTTGTCATTTATCGCTGTTGTGATATTTGTGGACTTCATTAAATGTCATTTTCAGGGGCTAACTATTGTAACTCACATCCTCAAGAATGGTGGAAAATTTATTGCAAAGATCTTCAGGGGAAAAGACACAAGCCTCCTATATTGTCAGGTTCAAAAGTGTTCAATTCTTGTTTCAGCAGCTTACTGAATTAATTGTCTTACGATATATCTGCTTTTTTCTTGCAGTTGAAATTATTTTTCACACAAGTGACTCTTGCAAAACCAAAAAGTAGCCGCAATTCAAGCATAGGTGAGTCCCGCTTGAATCTTACTTATGACCGATAACCGCAATTAACAACATAGACTAAGATTCACATGTCATCCTTGTGATTAATTGGTTGTTGAGTTAACCATGGTCCATAATAGAATACATGTATCATGGGATTACTTCTGTTTGCATTAATTATTTCAGCTGCATGAATGAACAAGTATGAATACTTTTGTTAAACAGAGGCTTTTGCTGTTTGTGAGAATTATTCACCTCCTGAAGGGTTCAACGAGAAAGACTTGCATCGCCTCCTTGAGAAGGTTGGAACTCCATCCGGTGCAGACGACTTAGGTATCTTTATCTACCATTTCGGTTCTTTAATTTCTCATCTTGTAACGTTTGGTGCCAAGTTTATCGTCTCATAATCATTTTGGTTAACGTTTCATAAATGGGTATCATTATGTTACAAGATCAACAGTATAAAAATAGGAAAACTCCAAACATCTTGAATTAAACAAAACTTTGTTGCATTTTTTTTCTTTTTAATTGTAACATACTATTATGAATCTACTATATATACACATGTTTAGGGTTGTGGTTATATGAGCCAATGGACATTTGTGTGTGAATCAGAAACTGTTACAACTGTGTGATTGATATTGGGGTTGTTTGCAGATTGCAGTAGTGGATGGTTTGAAGGTGCAAACAAGATCTATATACCATTTCTGGCTTGTGGGGATCTTAGCGGTTACGACTCGGACCGTTCATACCCGCTTCCTAAATCCAGTGACGGAAGTTATAAAAGCTTGGATCCCGTGCAACCACCGATAGACCCGCCTTATAAGAGAGCTTTGGAAATCAAGAAAGCTTCTAACCATGGCTTTCAAAACCTTTCCCTTTAATTCATCCTATATTGCACTAATCATATTACTACACTATCTCCAATGGAAGGTTCTAATTTCTTATAGACAAAAAGGAAGAAACCAACTATTGTAACAACTTTAAATTCTTGTACATGAATCTTGGTTCTTACCTTAAATTTGGTGTGAAGTGATATATTTTGTTAGCTTTGGATATATTTTAGTGACTATATTACTATTTATTGATGTTGAGGGAACCTACAACACAGATTCTTATAAGAACTACTATTAGACTATGAGTTGTGCCACACCCGATTCCCTCAACACAGATTCTTATAAGAACTACTATTAGACTATGAGTTGTGCCACACCCGAAGGGTTTGGCTTCCCTTCGGGTTCATCGTCAACTAAAAGCAACACCCATTACCCTCCCGCCCTTTTTGGTTTGGAAGCAACACCCATTACCCTCCCGCCCTTTTTGGCTTCTCCAAACCGAAGAGCAAACCCCACCCTCTCT
>LUCG01017071.1:0-10926 GCA_001633085.1 Carthamus tinctorius | reverse complement strand
GAACTTCGTTTGTTTGTTGACTCCTTTGGCGAAGACTAGTAAAGTGATTTCTCCAAGAGTGTTCGTCGTGTCCCCGTTGAATCCAATCAGAGTAGTTGTCTGTCGTACGATGTCGGAATGATCGATGCCTATGATTTTAAGAGTTTCTGAGAAAATAACATTAGCTGAGCTGCCGCCATCAATAAGTATTGTCTTACTCAAACAGTTTCCGATCATAAGCTGTATGACCAGGCTATCATGATGTTTCTGGTGCGGCTCATCAAGGTCGTCTTGGTCGAAGGTGATTTTTGTGGCATCTAACTCCTTTTCATGTGAGAATTTTGCATCGTCTAGAATCAGGTAACAATCTGGTCCCTCGCGTGCGTGCCTCTTTGCTGTCGAATATGTTAGACCACAAACTTCTGAGCCACCCGTGATACAGTTTACCACTTCGGTGTGTACGGGTGAAAGCTTTTGGAAAACCAACAATTCTTGAGGATGATGTCAATGGAGTGATCTTATTGAGTGAAAATGAGAAAAATTAACAAACAATGAGTGAACACTCTCATTGAAGATTTTTCAAAATCATTGAAAAATCATTCTATCAATAATACAAGGCATTCCCTATTTATACTAGAGAATTGACCTACACTAAGCCCAAGCCCATTACAACAACAATACAAAGCCCAAATACAATGTAAACAATAATTACAAAGTAAAAAGGCTTTCATTTATAAAACTTCCTATTATTAGCAAATAAAATTGCTAACAATCTCCCCCTAAGTTTTATAAATAAAGCATGTCTTGATCTTCCCCCTTGCTTCAAAAAGTAGTGCTCGGCTACATTCTGCATTCCAAGCTCCCCCTTGATTGAAGCTCTATCGTTAGTCTCAACTGAAATACCAGATCCATTGTGCAGTAACCGTAACTAAGTTGCACAAAATAACTCAACATGTTTAATAACCGCAGAATACAACAGCTTTCCCCAGAACATGTTGATTCATCCGCTATGTAGATCACAGAGAAATACAAAGGGATAGATACATGTGTAAGTTATAGTGCAGATCAGCAAGAAGAATAAAGAATCTGTCTTTAACCGCATGTTGAATAGGAGTTCAGCAAAAGAGCAGAGCTTGGATCACCAGAGCAACATATGACGTGAAAAATTAGGATAGACATGCACCTCTCACTGTTAAAACTTAGCCGATTTGCTGAAGTCTTCCAAAAATATTAAGTAACAAAATCCAGATTTAGTCTTCTTCATCAGATGGATGACGACCGTCACTCACAATTCTAGATCACATTCGACTTTCCACAACAGTGACATGGTTAGGAATTGAGCACATAAAGACGATACCATTTCACCGAAGATGGCATCCAAAGGAGAAATTCAACTCTCACCCCTAAGAGGAATAATTCCATCTAATAATTAAAACTCTAGAATAATGGTTGCAGAGCATCAGGCTTCTGAGAAATCAAACCAAATATAGAATCTCATCACCATCCTTCTGAAGTAGTTTCAAATCTGGCATAACATCAAGTCTCGTGAACAGTGGGGGATCGAGAGAAAATTAATTTCCGACAGAGGAAATTAATTTTGGGCTTAAAAGGCTTTCGTGAAGATAAACTCCATCGTATGAAAATAAGGAATGGTACTTGTCAAGATAAGCACCGGGAACTTCAAAGCACAAATTAGTCTGAATCTGCAAGAATCTGGATCACATCAATCTCCTATTTCTGATAGATAACTCTTCTTTGAAGCTCTGTGGCGACACGCTTTTGTGAAGACTAACGACCAAATCCGACAGAGGGTCTTCGAAGTCTGACAGAGGCTCTGTGACCCGGCAGAGGTTCTGCAAACGTTGACAAAGGCTCTGTTGCCAAATACATAAGTTCACCCTATGCAAAACATTTCAACAAGAGCAAGTTGTGAGCAAAGAAGATGGTGTAGCTATGCTTGTAGCAAGTTGAGCAGAGTAGCAAGAGAGTCGTCTTATTAGCTTGAAGTGCGGCAGAGGGTCTGCGAAGTATGACAGAGGCTCTGAGGAACTTGACAGAGGCTCTGTGAGCAACTCCCCTCTGTGGCGAAAATGCCTTTGTGAACAGGTAGAGCCCTCTGCGGACAAATAGATTTGGTACCACAATTGAAATTGGAGTTCGATTTGACAGAGGTTCTGTGAAACTTGGCAGAGGTTCTGTGAAACTTGGTAGAAGTTCTGTGAACCGAAACGTGTATAACTGGAGAACCCTTTAGATAAATCTTTAGAGGTTCTTTGCTATGTCGATTAACAGCTGCCATAAATGATTATATCCAACAGAAAACCTCACCTCTGTGATAACTAGCCACAATGAACACATACAAACAGATCCAGTACCTCGATTAAATTGAAAGAAAAGAAATCCAGATCCAATACACAGATTTAAACAAATAACGAAAACAGATTCAGATATCGACTTTTTAGAACAATACTTCGAAATTCCATAAAATACCTCAAATTGTTGATTTCAAAGGATCGAAACGAATACAAATGGTCCGCTCCGGCTCTGATACCAATTGAAAGCTTTAAGAAACCAACAATAGTTGAAGATGATGTCAATGGAGTGATCTTATTGAGTGAAAATGCGGAAAATTAACAAACAATGAAGAACACTCTTAGAAATGGAGGTCGACTCTCATTGAAGATTTTTCAAAATCATTGAAAAATAATTCCATCAATAATACAAGGCATTCCCTATTTATACTAGAGAATTGACCTACACTAAGCTCAAGCCCATTACAACAACAATACAAAGCCCAAATACAATGTAAACAATAATTACAAAGTAAAAGGCTTTCATTTATAAAACTTCCTATTATTAGCAAATAAAATTGCTAACAACGGGTGATGGAGGTCTTCCGTCTGCAGTTTCGTTCGGGAGAACACCTTTGAGATGACCCTTCGATTTTAGGTAGGCAACTTCCGTCCTTAAGCTTATGCAGTCTTCTATCGTGTGGCCGTGATCGCTATGAAAGTCGCACCCTTTCGTCTGGTCTTTGTCTTTGTTCGGCTGTTCAGATTTCTTCGGCCATCGTACGTTAGCTTCGATGCTACGCAGGGAATCTACAAACTCTTTCGACATACCTGCAAAATTGTAAGTAGATAATTCCGGATAACGAACTGTTTTACCTAGGCCTTTGCTGGATCGGACATTCGATATTTTTCGAGATGTTTCGACCCTATTAACCCTTTTTTGTTTAATATGGTGCCTTTGGACACTTAAAACTTTCTTCTCGTTCGAATGTTTTCGTCAAAAGATGGCATCGTCTTCAATTCGCATATAAGCTAGCGTTCGGGCACGTACTTCATCGAAGTTTTCTGGTGGATATTTCGTAAGATCGACATATAACCCAGAGGTGTCGTCCAAACCTCTTTTATATGCTTCGATGGCCGTTTTTCGTCGCAGTTCCTAATATTGATCATCTCTACATTGAATCTGTTGAAGTAATCCCGAATGGATTCGCCAGTCTTCTGTACGATGTAGTAGAGGTCACTGGTTTGTTTTTCCATCTTATGACTGCTTGCAAACTGTCGTGTGAATTGATTTACCAACTCTGCGAAAGACCCGTTCGACTTAGGTTTTAAATTGATTAACCACTGTAAGGCCGCTCCGGTTAGCGTCGATCCGAAACTTTTGCACATGCACACTTCCTGATATTGAGAAGGCATAGAAACCGTCCACATGAGCTGCTTATACTGGGCGACGTGTTCCACAAGATCCGTAATGCCTGAATATTTAGTCGTAAATGCTGGAGTGTTGTACTTCTTCGGGATGTCTACGAGGGTGATTTCATCAATGAAAGGCGAAGCTTGGAATCCAGTTCAAGGTTCTATATCGACAGGTACGGCTGCTCCTGGTAATTTTGCTAATAATAATAGCATCTTTTGGTTCTGTTCTTCGGGCAGTTTTAGTCAGCCATTGTTGGGTGCAAAATCAAATTGTATCCGAGATCACAAGATGATGCACAAAGTGAAGTCAACGGCAAAGTCAAAGTCAAAGTCAAGTTTATTGCTTTATTAGTTAGTTTGTTTGCTTTGTAATAGTTTTGTATAGTTAGGGTTTAAAGTGTAATTGTTGTAAAGTTGAGGGTGTATTTGGTTTGGGTATAAATACCCAAAGTGAGTCTGAGTTTTGTAACGTGCTTCATTGTAAACTGAGAGTGAAATTAGAGAGCTGTGAGTTTTACTGTGTGTGTTCTTGGTGCGATTGGTGTGTGTATTCATATTCATCAAGAATCAATCAATTATGGCTTTCCAATTCATTCTCTACTTGTGTGCATGTTGATTAGAGCTTGAACTGGAACAATAAGTGGTATCAGAGCTGGAAATTCACTGATTTTGGTAAGGATTCTTGATCTGTTTTTGTTCGAAGTTTTCACGTTCTGAGGTTTTTCAATTTTGTAAATTGGATCATGTTTTGGCTTGGAGGTTGATTTTAGTGTGTTTTAGGAATGATTTGATATTGTTTTGGATTGATTTGACGCTGAAATTCATGGATTAGTAGTCTGATTTTGAATTTTTGGTTACTGTTCTTGAAGTCCGAATTAGAGGTCTGTTGTTTGATTTTGTTTGATTTTGATGAAATCTAGTTGAAATGGATGGAGATTAAGTGTTTTGGTTGATTTTAGGATAGTTTTAGGCTTAATTTTCAATGTTTTTGGTTCAATTTTTGAAGAAATCAATCGACTCCCGACTTGATTTTTCGTGTTCTGCTCTGATAAAAAAATCCGATTCTAATCGGATTACTGGTGAGAAGAAGGCTTACTGAGTAGTGTGAAAAATCCGATTCTTATTGGATTACTGGATTCGGACTTTGTGTGAAAAAGCTCATTTTAGCCCATTTTTGTTCAAAGGACGATTACGCATATCTGTTTTCCAAAGTCCGATTATGAGTACTGATTAGAAGCCGATTCATAATAGTTTCCCATCAAAGGCCGAATTGAAAAGTTCCATAGGCCGATTCCAGTATATGATTCAAAGGTCGAATTGGAGTTTTGATTCAGATTTCACTTTGATTTTGTTGGCAATTCGGAGTTTTCTGCTTCAAGTTTTGAAATCGATTGATTGGATTCGGACATTCAAAATCATTGCCGCTTCTCAACACACAACCATTGCCGCTTGGTTTTGTTTTTTGCTGCCGCTCTCGTCTTGGTTGCCGCTCTTAATCTTGGCTGTTGGCCTTCTTCCTAGGTCTGGTCGGTTAGGATTTGGAAGTGTCTAATCGGGATTTGAGGGTTACAATTCGGAGATTAGAATCGGACTATTGCAAGCAAGTGGCTTTTTGTATCCATCAATTAATCAATCGGCCAATTCAAGTTCTGTTTTCTCAATCGATAAAATTGAAATTGCAATTCAATTCGGACTTTGAATCAAGTGAGTATTGGATTTCAATTCTGGAATCAATTCGGATTTTTTGCAATCGGAGTTCATCAATCGGCTTATTTGGTTTCTGCTTTCGGATTTGCAATTTGGAGAACAATTCGGAAAACATTGGTTTCTGCTTTCGGATTTGCAATTTGGAGAACAATTCGGATTTTTGGTCTTTTGGCAATTCGGATTTGCAATCGACAATTGAGTTCAGAATTGGATTCGGACTTTCTAATCGATTCGGGATTTGTGTTTTGTTGGGTTTTTCTAGAATCGGACAATTAGAGTTTCTCAATCGGCTTCTGCATCTAGGTACATTCGGCCTATCAGAGTCACACATCGATTCAATTTGGCGTTCTGTTTATTCGGACTATTGAATAGAAAAGCTAAACAAATTCAATTCGATTTCAATCATATTACTATCGGCTTTCTGGACATTCAACAGCCGCATCAGTTGATCAATTCAGATTATACAATTGATCATTCAATCGATTAGCAGATCAATCGGCAAATCTCAATCGATTAGCAATCAGATTAGCAAGTTATCCGATTCGAGATTTGATTTCAATTCGGGATTTGATTTAATTCGGATTTGTTCAAGGATTCGAACATTGAGTTCTAAAGGCCGATTGATGTTCATAATCCGATTCCAGGTCTAAAATCCGATTCCTCATGGTTTGAATTTGGTCATTTGACATTTTTGGTCCCTGTACTTTGTTTGGTACAAGGTTGATTACTTTCACAAAATCGGTCCCTGCATTTCAGTTTGAGGGTACAACTTTTGGTTGTTAACAGTATCAGTACCTACAGTTTGTTCAAGTTCAAAGTTTGAACAGGTTGACAATTTTAGACCCTGCACTGTTTCGTACAAGTTTGAGTGATTGTCAGAATCAGTCCCTGTACTGTTTGTACTGTTTGATACAAGGTTTCTACTTTTTGATACAAGGTTAGTACAAGTTTGATACAAAATTTTTTTGTGATCTCGAATCCAAAGGGGGAGATTGTTGGGTGCAAAATCAGACTGTATCTGAGATCACAAGATGATGCACAAAGTGAAGTCAACGGCAAAGTCAAAGTCAAAGTCAAGTTTATTGCTTTATTAGTTAGTTTGTTTGCTTTGTAATAGTTTTGTGTAGTTAGGGTTTAAAGTGTAATTGTTGTAAAGTTGAGGGTGTATTTGGTTTGGGTATAAATACTCAAAGTGAGTCTGAGTTTTGTAACGCGCTTCATTGTAAACTGAGAGTGAAATTAGAGAGGTGTGAGTTTTACTGTGTGTGTTCTTGGTGCGATTGGTGTGTGTATTCATATTCATCAAGAATCAATCAATTATGGCTTTCCAATTCATTCTCTACTTGTGTGCATGTTGATTAGAGCTTGAACCTGGAACAATAAGCGTTCATTGGATCGTTCGACTATGTTAGGTTGGCGTCGTGATGCGATGCGCTAGTAGCTTCTCCGTTGATAGGCATGAGTTGTGTTTGCATGGTGGGAATGGTTGATGTCGGGATATGCTGTGATGGTCCGGGAATATGGTTATATGGTATTGGCCCATTATTATTTTGAGCATATGTAAATAGAAGAGGTCCAGTAGGTGGGCCTAAAGGAGGAAATGGAGGTCGTATGTTATTCTGTGGATGAAAAGTGTGATTTTGCGTAAGGAAGGTATTATTCTGGGGTTGTGTCGGGGCATTGAATTGGTTTTGAGGAATGTTGAACGTGGGTCTTTGGTGATTAACCGGTGCCGAAGGAAATGGAGGGTTATAATGTGTAACTTAAGGGTTTAGAGCTCGTAATCGTGCGATCTCTCCATTTGCTTGTATGGCTTGATTGGTTAAGTTTTGGATCTGTTGTTGAGCGGATTGCAGCTGTTGCTGTAGCTCGACCAGGAAATTGTTGGCCATTATCCTTCGAATACTCAAAAAACTGTTTCGAAGATGATTAGTACAAAAAATCGTTTTATCGAATAGGATTTTTCTCAAGGCAGAGCCTCACGGTGGGCGCCAAATTGTTTATGCGAAATTTTGCACAAGTAAGATCGTAAGATGTTTGTGAGGCAAAAAACCGTTGAGAGAAGTAAATCTATCCAATAAAACGTGCGATGATAAACTTAAAGTAAAGACAAAACGATTGATGACGCAGGAAAAACCTCGGGAACAAGGAAAAAACCTGCGGCCGACTAAGGAGAAGCCGATGATACACTATGTATCACCAATAAGTGGTGATGTCCTTGAAGTTACAAAGAAAGATCGTACGATACAGTGAACGAAACAGAGATTCGTAAGAGAAATAATATAACATGAAAGTAAATATGCTTGAGAGTATTGTAGAGAGTTCTTCTGAGCTCAGTCTCCCCTTTTTGAGCTGAAAATCTCTTTTTATAGTTGAATTTCTTGTAACCGGTATGTCATTGATTGTCTCAGTAATCGTAACGGTTGTAACGGTCGCTTATTTTATTGTGCTTGAATCATTGTCTTAACGGTTCCACTTGATTCTTGGTAACCGCTATTAATCTGTGGTAAATGAAGTCAATAACGCAAAGGTTACCGTTAGTATAAGGGTTCGTACGATATTGTACGTTTCTTCTGATATCGTACGATGGAGATGTGTCGATCGTCCGATTGGTCGTTTTAATCTTGTACGACTGTTTTAATCGGTTTTCCCAGTACCTTATTTAAATATAGTATTATGATCTCATATGTTGTCTTGTGATTTCTTCTTGTCGTCGCATGTTTAGATTTTTACCCAAACATTAACCATCTGGCCGGGAATGCCACATCCATACATTCAACATATTATATTCTTTAATGTTTAATAGTTCATATATGAATCTTTTTACATTAAAATATAGTAAATGAGTTTATATATGTTTTTTTAAGCCAAGATTCATATATGAATCTTCAAATATATCTTATATATGTGAAGATTCATCTATGAATCTTGCTATATGAAGATTCATATACGAATTTTTTTGTGAACATTCATACATGAATCTTAACAAATTATATATAAACCTTCATATATGTTTTCATATCTGAACCTTCATATATGAATCTTCATATATTTCTTTCAAATGTGAAGATTCATATATGAAGTTTTTATAAAAAAAACATGAAATAAAAAAATGTCAAGACTCATATATCAATCTTGTTATATGAACATTCATATATGAATATTTACTTATCAATCAACAATAAAGTAACAAAAAAAAATCATATTTATGTATGAAAATCTTTAACATGAACCAATCTTATTGAAACATTTGTGAAGTATTTAAAAAATATGATCTATAGTATGTTTCTACTATTCAGCAGCCTTTAGTGCACAATTACGAGAATCATGATACTTCATCTCTTGATATTTTCTACACAATCTTTTATGCTTTTAATTCTTTTTTGCTGCTTTCTCGCCTGCACCAATCAAACGTTCTCCTCTTCCACAACCTTTATTGCAAATACCTGTAGGTGGATGGATACCAATTTCATCATGTTGATCAACACCAATCAAAATGTGAAATATAAAAATATCAATATTCATATACGAACCTTGGTATATGAAGATTTGTATATGAATCTTTACAAATTATATATGAAAAAAAATGTAGCTAGCCAGGTTCGAACCTGCACCACTTCTGTAAACAATACAAACCTTAATCATTCGGCTGGGAATGCCACATCCATACATTAAACCTAATATATTTGTTTTATTCAAATATGAGCCTTCGTATATGAAGATTCATTTATAAATCTTAACAAATTATATATGAAGATTATTTATAAAGGTTCACATATGAACCTTCATCTATATCTTTCATATATTTTTTTATATGTGAAGATTCATATATGAACTGTGGTATATGAAGATTCATATATGAATTTTAACAAATTANTATATATATCTTTCATAGATGAACCTTCATATATATATGAACATTCACAAACGGAACAGTAATCCAAATCCCTAATTTCTCACAATTTCACCACTATTTCTGTTTGTTTCAAAAAATTATGCATTTGATTTCTCCCACGTCGTGATATCGCCGTGATATCGTCGTGATATCACACGTGATAACGCCGTGCTATCGCCGTCATAACGCCGTGAAATCACATGTGATAACGTCGTGATATCACATGTGATAACACCGTGATATTGCCGTCATATCACGTTTAAATACCTGTTGTTGTTTGTTTTACTGTTGTTATGGTGCACAGATGGTTGAAGAGTTGAATAAAGTTAGGAGTGAATTGCAATTTTGGTCCCTGTGGTTTAACGTTACCAGCATGTTTGGTCCCTATAAAAATTTTATTGCAGAAAAAACATTGTGGTATGTATTTTAGCTTGGTTTTGGTCCCTCAAGACTAACACTGTTAGGTGTGTCTGTTAAGTCCCTCCCATGTGCCTTGCACATGAGGGAATTTTGGTCCTTTTTACAAAAATCAAGCTATAGGGACCAAAATTGCAATGTACTCTTTTTAAGATAAATTGAAATTAATTAATTTATATTTCTTTTATAAAAGATAACAAATTAATATATGTATATGTATGTGTGTGAATGTGAATGTGTCCCTATCTCAGCATCATCTCAACGTCTTCTTGGGCAAGCCCCTTCAGCGACCTCCTCAGCCCAAACCCTCTCCGGCGACTCCCCTCCCCTTCCGATGACTCCCTTAACCCAAAACCTTATTGTCGCTTCATTTCTCTCCCCCTCATTCTCTCTGCCTCTCATCAAGAACATCAACAAATCAATAATTAACCTAATTATCAAGATCATCAACAATCGAGAACCCTAAATCAAATAACACATTTTTTTTATTTCTTCTTCATCATCAAGGAAAACCCTAAATCAAGAACCAAAACAAAAAAAAACCTTAAATCTACAGACTTGGGATGGGTCGATAGGTGGCCGACAAACGGGATTTGACATCGTAAATCTAGATCGATGGCGATGAAGAAAAGTTGGGGTTGGTGGTGTGCTTTCAATGGGATTTGACAGATCTGGCGGCGAACGTCGTTCTCGTGGTTGCCGTAGACGACTTTGAATGCGAAGAGATGGCCGGTGGAGGACTTTATAGATGGTTCTACCGCTGCCGATTCTATTCATCAAGTCGAGTTCAGAGTAAATCTGGGGCTGACTTGTGGCAGGGTATTTGGGTTGTCTTTTTAGAGAAATATTTGGGTGAAGCTCATCGGAGAAGATGATTGGAGAAAATGACCGGTGAAGCTCAACGAAAAAGATGATCGGAGAAAATGACCGGTGAAGCTCATCGAAAAAGATGATCGGAGAAAATGACCGGTGAAGCTCACCGGAGAAAATGACTAACCGGTGAAGCTCACCGGAGAAAATGACTAACCAGTGATGTTCACCGGAGAAAATGACAAGTGAAGCGCATCGGAGAAGATGACCGGAGAAAGTGACCGGTGAAGCTTACCGAAAAAGATGACCGGAGATGGAGGTCGTTTCTATATTGTTCAAAAATGTGTGATGATTACTTATGTGCATGTGTGCGCTTTTATATATATATATATATATTTATATATATATATA
>LUCG01017018.1:0-11104 GCA_001633085.1 Carthamus tinctorius | reverse complement strand
TTTGAAATTCATGTGGTATTTGTACTTCACCTTTTTCATCAATTGTTATAATTTCTCCATCTTTAGAGTAACAAATTATTATAAGTAAATAAATGTTTACCAAAAGTTCAATTTAACTTCAAATTCTACCAACAAAACAAGATGTATAAAAAAATGGAATTCAATTCAATTCCAAATCCTGTAAATTGAAATATACTAAAGAGGGTGTTCTGTTTGATGGAATGGTTTTGAGGATTTGGATTTTATGAAAGGATTTGCAATATTTAGTGTGTTTGGTTTGTATGATTTTAAATGTACTTAATTCCATTATTTACAAAGGGATCATTGAAATATAATAATAATAATAATAAAATTACCTTTTATTTACCGAAAAATACAAATGGTTTTAACATATTTTTTAAATACTATTATATACAAATCCCTTGAAATCTAGCCACTTTCTTGAAATTTGAAAATCTTATGTTTGTGGGATTTCAAAGAAATCATAGGATTTCAAATCTGGACAATCTTGCAAACCAAACACTATATTGGAACAAATTTGGAATCCAAATCCCCCAAATCCATTCCATTTTCACTAACCAAACGACCTAGAGGATGCATTTGGTTCGTAAAATGTAATCTGTTAGAATTGGAAATTATCAAATAAAAATGACTTTGAAGGTTCTGGAATAGAATTTGACCATGCATTTGGTTGGTAGGAATACAATTCTTTTACCTAAGCTAAGGAATGATAAATTTCTTAAATTGAATAAAATTAAATTCAAAGGATTCCATCAAAGGAATACAATTCTTTTACCACTAGGGAATTTGGTTAAAAAAAATTGTCATTCAAATTTCGTCAAATTTCTTTGAATTCCGCAAACCAAACAACCCTTAAAGTAATAATTCTCTCATGGATTTTGAGAGAATTGAAATGGATAATTTCTTAAATCAAATTCCAAATCTTATGTTTTGTTCCCATAATCAAAATGATGGATTCTTTGAATTATATTGAATTCCACAATTTTAAGGAATTCATCATCCTTGGCATAAGCAAAGCAATTGAATTCTCACCAACCAAACGTGTGGTCAAATTCCATTCCAATTTCTTTAATGATGAGTTGTAGTGGCATTTGATCATGGATTTGGTTAGTAGGAATTCAATTCATTCACGTCAGCCAAGAAATAATAAATTGATTCCATCAAGTTCATTTTGCAAACCAAACATCACTAAGGAATTTGTCATTCCAATTCCATCTAATTAATTTGAATTCCATAACCAAACAACACCTAAAGCGACATTTGGATGTTTATTACTTTTCAGGGATTTGAATTTCATGAAAAGATTTTGAATTAGAGGGATTTGGAATCTTTGATGTGCTTAATTTGTAGTATTTAGAAAGGCATTCGGTTGAAAACACATCATGCACTTCACATGCCTTTGCCTTAAATGTGTAGGTAGCTTGGCTGAAAACATATGCCCACCATTCATTCTACTGTTGCGTCAACTGAACTACACATTTAGAAGCAACAAAACGTGTCATATTAAATAAAATCATATTTTTATATTTGATATAATTCTAAAATCTAAAAATACATCAACGAATCAACCCATACCAAACCTCCAACATTTTTTATAACATATATTTGGTTAATTCAAACATGTTTTATTACAATATTTGACTTATTTATATTGCCTATTGGACGTTTGGTTGAAGGCATTGGGAAATTAAAAAAAAAAAGTGATAGCGAAAAACCCGATATGGTTTAATGTTATAAAATATAGCTTATTGTAATATCTAAGCAAATTGGAAGAAATGGAGATTTTATTTTTGCTCAGTTCCTTTTCTCACACGTCACTTCATATCTCAATGTTGAAAGAAGCATCTCTTATATTTTCAAGTTGAACGGAAATTATGTGTACTAAAAATATTATTTGAAAACAGTGTTTTATTGAGCATATTAATTTAATCAAACAATATCAGTATAATATTTATTTCTTAAAATGAACCAAATGTTTTCTTAATAATTAATTTTGAATTATTAAGAGAGAAAATAAATCAACTCTTTGGTTGGCGACTGAACACTAAAAAAGTTCGTATAGTGGAACCAATGATGACTATGAGGGTGAATGGTATTTTTAAAGATACTACTTTTTTGGTACAATATAAAAATGAATTTTTTTGATTTCTTTATATGAATTTAAATAGGTTAATGTTTTTAAAATGTGATGGAATACTTTATTTTCTTACTGGTGTAATAAATGTTCATTCATTCTTATTTCGTATTTGTTACCAAAACTTTAAATGATGTGTTTCTTTCAAAATAAAAAAATTTAAATCATGTGGAACATAAAGTAGTAGTCAAACTAACTCCAATGGGACAGCCTACCAGTTAAGGCTTGTGGAAGGTGTAATAACAAACCCAAGTTTGAATCTGGGGATGAGCAACCAGGGGCCACTGAGTATTAATCACAGGGGGAGCATGCTTTAGCTCTCGATAAAAATTACCAAGGATGTAGTCTGGGCAAAGCCCAGATGAACCTTATAAAAAAAAGTAGTAGTCAAACCTCAAGATTTTTTTGTTGGAGTAAATTACGTATTTGGTTCTTGTGGTTTGATGGTTTTTACGGATTTCGTTCAATAATTACGGATTTGGTCCCAGTGGTATGTAGTTTTTGTTGGATTTTGGTGCCTATGGTATGCGATTTTTGTTGGATTTGGTCCCTATGGTATGCATTTTCTGTTGGATTTGGTCCTTATTGTATGCACAGATTTATTGAATGACAGTTAGGCCGAAGGACTAAATTCAAAGGAAAATGCATACCACAGGTACTAAATGTATAATTAGTGAATCCTAGGGACGAAATCCGTAATATCCACGAAATCATAGGGACCAAATCTGTAATTTATTCTTTTTGTTATTATGAGAGTATGATATTTTTTAATGTGTGTTCTAAGATGGCTTATGCGTACATAATTACATAGAGGTAAGATCTTTTATTAAACTCAATGGTGTTAACTCTACAAACCACTTTAGATCACTAAGAAACTAATTTGAAAAAAAGGTTGTTTTAAAGTATGTAAGTACTGATTGAGTGTAATTAGATAATTTTATGTTTTATCTTTCATTTATGACATAAAAAGACTGTTACAATGCAAACATGATTTCATGATTTAAGGCATTTTAGTTATATCAGTTTCTTACCATTGAATAACAAAGACGAATGATTAACATGAAATAGTGGCAGTCAACATGCATGAACATGCTTTCAATGTTCATTAGTGAACACTGTTCATATTGACAACGTGTTCATTGGTGAACATTGTTCACTAATCACACAAACGTACACATTCATGTATGTGGTCGTTAATGAACATGTTTTGATGTTCATATATGTCATATTTTGTTGGTGAAGATTAATCCTAAGCTATGAATTTCATATGTGACAAATGTTATGTATTGAACACTTAACATATATCACAATTGTTTATTAGTTCATAAGTTATACATTCCATATTTTAAGCATCCCTAATCTTTATATGATATTGGTTACAAAAAGATGGAGTAATTACTAAAAAAGTCATTACAAAAATGACAAAGTTACAACAATTATTTGTTTAATAAAAGAACCAATGCCTAATTGAGTATATGTATGCATGAGCCATTCTTTTGAGAATTCTCTAAATCGTGAGGTATTTAAGAACCGGTGCATAATATACTATTTAATATGATTTTTCTTATATAAATTCAATATAGTGATAACATGTGTTTATTTCACATGTATTTGTTTCACAATATAAACTTTTTTGACATTGTGAAACGAAATCTATATTGGAAAAAATCATTTATAGATATTATACTTGGATGAAAACCAATATATGCTAATTAATACGTAAATGTTATACTTAGATGAGAAAAAATCATGTGAAACAATACCTTAAAATATAAGTTCTCACGAATCTCACAAATTTTGGAGCTCTCAACTAATTAAGCTCATGTATATATACTTGTGTATGTTAGTGTTGGAATAATATCGTAAAACAATTTAACTTCGCATAAAGTAAGAAAATTAAAATTGAAAGAAAGGTAATTTATCTCAAATATACCGAACTTATTAGAAAATGATATTAATAGAATAATAGTGCAAGATCGGAATTAAATATTTTGAGTATCTACTCACTAATTTTCAGAAGAATTTTTTAATGTTTATTTAAGTTGTGGGTATTATTCACCTTCTATGCAATATGTTTTACAAAAAGTAAATAAAAACATGTGTTACAAAACAACACTTTTGTGACGCGTCATAATGCATGTGCTATAAGAGACCTTGACATGTTACAATAGAAACCGAGCTTTAAATTAGAGTCACATGAGTTAATGTGACAATAAAAGCAAGCCTAGACGCGTTAACAAAATACTTAGAACCACAATTTTATCTCATAAATCAGATTTGCTTTTATATGACATTGGTTGAATATGATTTCACATTTTTCAACGTAATGAATCATTACAATATCTATACTATATATTAAAAGAAAGTTTTCGCTGACATCATAAATACGAAATTGAGTCATTTCATTGGCCAATTAAACAAAATACATCAATCGATGATGTCAGCATGTATTTCAATTTTTTTTCTTTTTTTAATACCTTATTAATAAGTATATCTACCTAAATTTTCTTATTAATTTATTAATTTTCCCTTTACAATTTACATTTTTTATTCTTATAATTATTTGACTAAATTACTTTTTATCCCTTAGTTTTTCATTTTTCACTTTACATCCTTATCGTCNCGATACCTTTAAAATGAGTCTAATATTGAATATTTTTTTAATTATATTATCATAATCGTCTCGTAAATATCTTCGAAATGAACCCAATATTGAATATTTTCTGATGCAATCCATTCTGTTATATAAAGATATTATATATATTTTTTGAAATTTCAAAAATTAAGATTCAATTTTTGAAAATACACCCTTATCTATAATATATATCTATATCTATGTTAACGTCTAAAAAAAAGTTATTCGGTTATTCTTGATTATATTATCTCTATCTATATTATTATAGTATTGCATAAAGAGACTATTATAGTTAATTTCAAGAATTCTTGAAAATTTAAAGATTCCATCTTTTTAATTTTCAAATACTTTTAACAAATATTTCAAGAATTTTTGAAATATTTTTTTAACAGATTATATCATTATAGTCATCAAATCAAAATCTTCAAAATGAGTTCAAATGTTATGAGTTTCAAACGAATTTTTTCAGGCTTTTTATCAGTTGACATTGAATTTTATACATAAAATTCAATTATTTATGTATAATTTAATATGATCGAATAATTGATACATATTTCGCGCTGCAACGCGGGCGGGTACGTATCTAATAACTTGATATTTATGTCAGTACTTACAACATTTATTAATTAGCAGTATAGGTAGAAAATAAAAAGAAGCGAGTGTTTGTTACATTAAATTTAGAAAGAAAAAAAGGCATCGTCTATGCAGAAATAAAAGTAAACTCTATTTGATAAATTAAAGATCAATATTGGATTCACATATGATCATTATTTTCTTACATTCTTAAAGCATCTCCAATAGATTCTTCAAAGCAGAGAACCTAAAGTCTAAAACCTCTAAAAAAATTGCATTCAACTCCAACAGATTCCTCATTTTGGAGACTTCAACATTGTTATGGGTCTGTTTGGGAATGCGTTGGGGAAGCGCTTATTGACTGGTCATGTTGGGGAGAAGAAGAAAAGGAAAAAATAGGTGTTTGGGATTGCGTCTCAAAAACTCCTTATCGTGTTGGGGAGAAGCAAAAACGAAGGTTTTGAGAAGTCACTCTGGAGTGACTCCAGAGTGACTTCTTGCATTCCCTCCCTCACCGTTCTGGACGTCACAGTGACGGACCGATTTCTCACAACTGGATGAACATCAATTTCTTCTTCTCCAGCTTCGATTGGTAAGGATTTTTCAACTGAAACACATTGATTTCCTCACTACTTCGATTTAGAACGATTTTGGGATTGATCTTGGTTCCGATTGGTATGGATTTCTAACTGAAACATATCAATTTGGTTTTGATTTTGGTTCCAGTGATTTGGGTTTGCGATTTACGAGTTTCCACTAATTTGGGATTGCGTTTTAGGGTTCCTGATTCGGGTTTGCAATTTAGGGTTCTTGATTTGGGATTGTGATTTAGGGGGTTCCTAGTTTGGGAATTTGATTTTGATAAGCAAATAAGCTAATCTGAACACTTTTTAGAACAACTTCTCCACACCAGATAAGTTGATAAACACTTTTATCAAATAGCGTTTATCAACTTAGATAAGCACTCCCAAACACCCCCTATATTATGAAACTAATTTATTCATCTATTAAAAATATCATTTATGTTACTCTAAAATTTTATTTTCAACGTTTCGAATTGGTACTCCCAATTGCTAATCATCTTTTAGGTTATATATCTTCATGTTTGAAGAAAAAACATATCTCTTTCTTATTTTCTTTATTTTAAAGATGGTTTTGAGGTACTAGTTTTTAAAAAATATTAACTTAAAATCCTTATATTCTTTATTTTCTTTATTTTAAAGAAATTGATGAAGATATTCTTACTATATTTTTTACAGACTTTTATATAAAAATATTAATATAAATGAAAACAATCATTTATTGTTTGAATAAGTTAATAACTTTTCCAAGCACCAAAAGAACCAACATTTGGTGGCTTAATTTATTGGGAGAAAATGATCATCATTGCTTTGTAAAATGAAGCCGATCACTAAATTTTTCATATTTTATCAACGTTTTTAGAGCACACCATCTTTTTAGTTCATATGTGGTGATAAAATTATCAAATACCATCGCAATAGTTTGTTAGTTATATTTTTCATTATTATGATTTTAAAATTTGAATTGTTCTAGTTATGATTGAATCTAACGTTTTTTATGTTTATCTGTTATGTAAAGGTCCAAGTTTTTCTTATATAAAGATGTTTATATTTTCAAGAGCTGTATGTTAGAAAACTTTAGTGATTCATCTGGCAAGTATCAAGGAGTTATCATGTTCTTTTTTTAGTACAACTCGTGTATTAACTATGGTTTGTAACTTGCATAATTAATATCTCGCTGAGATCATAACTTGCATTTAATAACATCTCGATGAGGTCATAACTTTTGGTTCATAACTTGCATAAATTAAGTACGGGGTGGTAGAGGGGAGATTGGCTATAGTGGCCAAAATCCCACCCTTCATTTGCCTCCTACCCATTCTCTCTTCAATTTAACGCTTATACCACTCTCTCCGTTAAATGGGTCCGTTTTAACGGACCTACCACAAAAAGTTATAAAAATTGACGGTCAGACACCAACTCCGTTAGATAGGTTCGTTAAAAAGTAAGTGGGTCGGTTAAATGCATTACATGAGCCCGTTAAATATTTCCATTAAATGCATTGTTTGTACATTAATGTGTCCGTTAAAAGCATTATTTTTTTGACCTTTTATAACGGACCTACTTAACGGAGAGAGTAGGTGTGAGTGTAAAATGAGAGAGAGTGTGGGAGAGAAGATCAACTCATAATTTTTAATTGGCCACTACGGCCAATTTCCTAGTAATAAAGACAATCGAGTTTATGAGTTAAAGAATTTTTGGGGATTAAGTTGTTTGTCACATCAGGCCTTTCAATAAGGCACCAAATGGTATGTATTTTTGAGAGGGAAATCTCACCACCTCATGCTCTTGGTTCTTGCATTGAGGTGGGGCGGTGTGGGTTGGTTTAAGGATTAATGTGTTTTTAGCTAAATTCCATCATTTTAAGATATTTGTTTTAAGTTATTTGGTTGATGTTGTGAAAGTTTTTCAATTTTTTGTTGATGTTCTTTGTGTTTTCTAATATCCCAAGACATATCCCTTAAATATAGTGTATACACCTTTTATACACCACAAAGGTTTTTCTTTGTGATAATTGGTTGAATAGGTGTGGACCTTCATGGGTACACCTTGCTTGGTGGTGGTCACTAGCTCTTGTCCACTCAAAAAAATGAAGGTTCACTTGATTGGTAGCTTTCTGTGTCCTATAAAACTATTTGTATGCAATTTGTCTTGTATCTAATAATTATAAAAAATAGCTAGATGATTCTAAGAGACTAATGGGCAGTTTGTTTACCTCTTAATAGTTTCATTAGGATGTGTTTAGTATGCAAATTGGATGGGACGAGACAAAAATAAATAGTCCCATACATGGTATGTCATAAGACAATAATGAGGTTTAAACAACATGGGACAAAACATAATCTTGTGGAACTATTCTTGAATTCTTTTTTGTTCCACCTAAAAAGATGGAACAACATGGACAAAATATAAAATGACCATGTTATCCTATAATCTAACTTTTTTATCTATATCATTTATACACTGATCATGAGTAGATGATATTTGTATTTTAAAAAATAAAATAATATATATTTTTTCAATAACATATTTTTGAAACTAAATTAGTATATTTTTAAATAATAAATTTATATAAGTAACATGATATATTTTTCAAATAATATATTTTAAAGTAATATTTGTAATGTTTTTTGAAAAAATGAAGGGAATAAATAAAAAATACAAAATACAAATAGATAATATAGTAGAATATATATTTTTAATTTTGTATAACCATTTTATAGTAAAAAGCAACAAATAACATTTTATGTGTAATTCGATCATTTTAACAGTTTTAGTCCAAACTTGTTCTAGTTATACCAATCGTAGGACAAACTATTAATTCAATAATATATTGTCATGTCTCATCCAGTTTGTGCGTCAAACGCTACCTTAAGAGATAACTTCTAGATCACTAAAAGATTAATCTTGTTCGATGATTTCTTTTGTCTCTTAATGATTCTAAAACCCTCTGAATAATCTTGTATCATGGACTTCCCTTTACCATTCAACGTCCTAATTTCATTTTGAACAACTGCTAAACAACCAATATTTTATTTTGCACTATATAATAAGAACTTTTTAATTATTCTAACCGTTAATTATCTTATACCAAACGATTCATCAATTGCCAAATAACCCTAAGAATATCTACTACAATACAATTTTTAACACAATTTCTAAGGTTGTGTTTGGAAAAAATAAGCTAGCTTATAAACTAGTACATGCTTGGGATGGACCATACGCTAGCTTGTTGTAACGCTAGTTGAAGTAGCATTTTAGGAGCTTTTTGTAGCTTTTTCTAGTTATACCTTTTAATATTAGTTATTGGAGAATACTTCTCCAAAATGTATTAAACTATAACCAAAAAGTTATTGTGTGTATCCAACTACCAAAAATGCTTTTAATTGTATCAAACATTTATTTTTTCTATCGTGTTACAAGCGACCGGTTCAACCGGTCATATGCAGTTGGGGATGGTGGCCGGAGGTTCTGGGTGGCGACGATGGTGGTTTGGGGTGGCAGTGGTTCTGAGTGGTGGTTTTGGGCAGCAGAGGTTCTGGGCGGGCGACGATGGTGGTTATGGGTGGTGGTTCTCGACTGCAGTAGTGGTGGTTTTGGGCGGCGACGATGGTTCCCGACGGCGACGATTCTTGATGGCGATGGGTCTCAACGGTGATGGAATCGAGAGATGGTTGCCGTGGAGAGACGGTTGTCGGGTGATCTCCGGTGATGGTTTTGGGTCAACGACGACGGTCTCCAACGATGGTTTACCGGTTCAATCGGTAGTAAGTCATTTTGTAACACAATAGGAAAAAAATTTTGTTTGATACATTAAAAAGCATTTTTGGTAGTTGGATACACATAATAATAACTTTTTGCGTATAGTTTGATACATTTTGTAGAAGTATCCCCTAATTATTATACTCCAAGATACCATTTTTTGGTCATTATACATACTCATAAGCTAGTTTTTGCCAAACATAATTTATTCATAAATTAGCTTATCAAGTACTAGTTAGCTTATTAGTCAACAACTAATTTATCAGTTATCAACTAGTTTGCCAAAACACAGCTTAAATCGTCATTTTCAACTCTAGAGATTATTAGAAATTACATTCCGCAACGATGATCTCTACCCAACTTCTTAGATGGCACCTTATCATAAAAGTTATATTTTAATCAAATAACACTAAAATTATAATTAAATATTTTCTAGAGTGAATGACATTAGTGGTTCCTGTGGTTGGATTTGTATCTAAAATAAACTATCTATATGAGTCTATAACTTTTCAATTTTATAACACTTATGATTCCTAAAATTAACACAGTTAGTTAGCAATTTTTATGAATTACTAATATGTCTTTACACAAACTACAGAGACCAAAATTGTAATTCTATCTAAATTTACAACATTTTCACTAATTTAATTCACGACTTCTTTTATGTTATAGTTATTAAAAATGTTTTATTATTTAAACACAAATTAAATTTTCTAAATTAACCTATATATTATATTAAACCTTCATATTTATTCTAGAAATTATGAAATTGGCAAAATAATATTCGTGTAAGAAAATTTGTGATTTACGACAATTTAATTAAATTATTTTGTAAAAATGTATTTTATATTACCACTCACAAATTAAATTTCTTAAATTAAAGTATAAAATAAAAATCTTTACATAAATTTATAAAGCTCTTTACATTTCTTAAAAACTATTAAATTAACAAAATGACATTTGCGTTAGAAAATACGAAGTTCGGAAGGATTGAAATATATCAAGAGAAATTCATATATTTTTTTAGTTGGACATTGAAATATGCAATATAAATATATTAGAAATCTAGTACGATTAACTTGGATTACATATACTCAAGCTACAAATGATTAAAGTAATAGCAAATAAAATTTGAACTATAAAATAAATAAAAAGCAAAAATTATTCAAATAACTAAGAAAAATTTTGACAAGATTTGAAAATACTACAAAAATAATGATTAATTATATGATCAATTACAAACAAATGTTTGTTGTCCAAAAAATATATAAAATTGCAATATTGCCATCCACAGCTATACCACTCATACCACTCATACCAGCTGCCACATCAGTACCACATCAGCTTTACCACCCACCTTACCACCACCATACCATTCATCCACACCCATACCAATTC